>JTDE01000979.1:0-20717 GCA_014338405.1 Paragonimus skrjabini miyazakii | reverse complement strand
GTCACTGTGACAGGCTAATCCGTTTCGGATGCCGCCAACCATATCTGGATGGGTCCGGTCATTCAGGGTATTCAGCCTACCCTATAGACCCGTTCCAACCGATATCTACCGCTTGATTCCTTGGCTTCTCTAATGGACGGAACCATGTGTATGCCCTCTGCCGGATAGTCCCGAATCAGTTTTTTTGTTTCCTTGGGTGATGAACTAACCACTCGCCAACTGACTTGTATGCTTCAACGTTACGTGCGCCAGCTGTATTGGACTAATCGCCCTCCTTATGGGGAAGTATTGAGTAAGATTTCCACGATGCCACTTTCTTGTGACGCATGTTATTAAAGTGGTTTGAGTGAGGTCTCACCTGTCAAACGCGCAACGATGTTGTAGGACAAAAAGTCATGTCTAGATGTTAAATCCTTCAATCGAGATTCCTCTGCTGTGTGTTCGTGACAGTTTTCCAAAGGATCTGAGCTGCATTACTTAGTTTGTAGATTTGATCAGAGTATTATCTTTTCTAATGGTGTTTTTATTCCTGGTCGTTAGCTGTTGGTAAAGTTGCCAGCGATGACTAACGTTTAGCTTGTTGCGGTTTTTATGAATGTTTCTGTTACTCAATTAAATTTCTCCTCTTCTTTGAACAGGGCATGATAGCTTTGCGGCGAAATGCTTCAGAAATCACCCACGAAGACTACATGGATGCCATTTTAGAAGTGCAAGCAAAGAAGAAGACCAATCTGAATTATTACGCTTGATGCAACCGAAATATCCTGACCGTCTATTTGTCGCTTTCACCTTCCTTGTTGGCCGCGTGACCCGACGTTGGGAATTTCCTCGCGGTTTTATTCAGGCTATCATTAAACGACAGGATGTCTAACAGTTTGCGCAGTCTCCTCGTCCATCTTGCGAAATACATCTTTTGGCAGTTTATGCTCTATCATTTTGTTCCTCTGCTCTTACTCAGATGGGATATTTGCGTTGATTGTAGTAATGTAAACACTATTAATTTGTTAGGTTCAGTTGCACTAGTAACCTTTTCGGAACACTGTTGGATATCTGGCATTAGTGCCGATGCGATGTTTACCATCAACTACAATCCCCATTTCATCTATGGGCTTTCTCGGTAATGTTCACTTATACAGATACTTCGCCGAATTGAGTCGAGCCACACACATGTGCATGAGTATGTTTTGTAAGCATGTGTTTATCACTGGCACAGTAATCAACGCAGCTGCCTCATGAAAACATGGTCAGAGTTCTAATCCTGGTCGTGGCAAGGATATGCACTACTGGCGAGCTCTAACAAGAGCTTAATTCAGGTTTAGTGATGCTTTCAAATTAGGCTAGCTAAAAGTCTGTGATTGTGAAGGCTGCAATCAAGCGTGAGTAATGTTCAACCTGAAATTAAAACACTGAGTTCCCTTGATCAGATTCACCAATAATGATAGAAGACATATCGCGAGATGTTAACATTTCGTTTAGTCTCTTCAGTCACGAACGTAAAACATTAGAATATATAGGCCATACGGATAGCAACAACAATAGAAACAACCAAAGATTGGGTTTACATGAAGCAAGGACTGTTATCAGTTCCAGGGCGGACAAACTGCATGAGTCAACAGTTTATGCACACACCTGACCGGACGGCGAGTATTGATTAACATTGCCTCGGAGAAGGCAAGCAATTTCGGGTTCCGATTACGCAATAACACTTGGAACGAGTTGGTGGGATCAACAACGTGACTTGTTTCCATGATGTGTTTTGTAATGGATGAGGTCGGATTTCGTCTCATTCGCTCTATTGCCATTGCCTGCTGCGTCATGGCGCGCACCAGCCACTCAGTCATATGTCGGAGAAGAACCCAGTTCCTCGAAAATAACGTTTTCATGTGCCTTCGGAATGGCCTATTTCATTCTGCTCGAAGTGACCTTCATTGTCGGCACGGTCTGTGTTGTCTTTGGGTTGAGTGACATAAAGTAGCTCTGTCCGGAGGCCTGTCTTTTCTCTGTGTTCATTCGTTAGCATTGGGTGGTTGGGTTGGCCGGGAAGATTCTTATTAGTCGCGCATACTTCGTAGTAAGTTGTTCAGTGCCGTTGAACGTCGTTCCGTTACCTACCGTTTCACTAACCGTTGTTCTGTTGTCTGTTTACGCGCTCGTAGGCCGTTTATCAAGTCGATGCTGTCGCAAGCGGTATCACCGAGTCTCATTACGATGCTCAGGCTGGCTTGACTTTGATGCCTGGTTCAGACACTACGAGGTCCTGTCCAATGTCGATTTCGGTACACAGGACGAACCATGCAAGGTTTGTCTCCTCCTACGGAAACTCGGTACCGTTGAGCACGAGAAGTATGTCAAATTTATCCTTCCAAAGAACCCACGTGAAAACTCGTTCGAGGAAACGGTCGAGACGTTGCGGTCCATCTTCGGTGATCAATCTTCCTTGTTCAACATAAGGTACCAATGTCTGAAACTGGCCAAGTCGGACAACGACGACTACGTCACCTATGCCGGTGTGGTCAATCACGAGTACCAGCGTTTCAAGTTCGGTTCGCTTACCGAAGATCAATTCAAACGTCTGGTGTTCGTCTGCGGTCTCCACTCTCCGAAAGATGCAGACGTCCTTACTCGCTTGCTGAACAAGGTCGAGCAAGATCCCACGACGACACTTCAGATGCTCACCACGGAATGCCATCGCCTGATGAACCACAAACACGACGCTGCAATGGTCCAATGCGGCACTGGTGGCGTACATGCAGTACATTCTGGCTCATTCCCACACTGTTCGGGCAATGGTACGCGAATACAGAACCTCTCACAGCATCCCGGCTCTGGTTTATTCCTCGCTGGACTTGGCTCACATCCTCTGCACTCATACGCCAAGAAGTCACCTCCGTCCCCGTGCAGGCATTGCGGCGCCTGGCACTTTCATCGTGACTGTCCTCTCAGACGGCATTGTTGCTCTCGGTGTGGTCAACTGGGACACAAAGACAACTTCTGTCAATCCCGGCACATTGCAAGTGGTTCCTCTACCTCCAAGTCGCGGTACAACCCCGTTTATATCGAGGCCCAAATTTAAACCGGTCGGCAGATCCCTGAACCTGCTGACCACTATCCAAGTGAACGTTCCCGGTCGACGGAAGTTCGTGTCGGTTATGATACATGGCTTCCCAGTTCGATTGCAGTTGGACACTGCGTCGGATATTACAGTCATCTCGGAGAATCTCTGGAGAACACTTGATCGACCCCAAATCCGACGGACGTCTCAATCCGCCACCAACGCCTGTGGCGTAATGAGACGTCACAACACCGCAATTGATTGGCCAGTTGCGGTGTTATGTCTCATTCCGAGGCACAGCTATTAACAGTTCCTGCTACGTTTCTGGTTCGAATCTCAATTTGCTCGAGCTCGAGTAAATAGAACAACTTAGCCTGCTTGATTTTCCAATTCGAGCAAATGCAACCAAGTGCGGTCCGCTGCTGCACCACGCAAAGTGACGACTGATATCGTAAAACGGTTCGCGCCAATGTTTCAGGAAGGTCTGGAACGTTTCTCTCACAACCAAGCAATCCTGCATCCATCTCCAGGAGTTCAACCGATCTTTCGTCCGAAAAGACCTGTACCGTACGCAGCTTTGGCACTCGTGAACTCAGAGCTGAAACCCCTTGACGAACAGGGCGTCCTTATTCCTGAAATCGTACCGCTGACTTCAGCAACGATGACTGCTACTTCCAACACTCTTCGACGGCCGTGCAGTCAGCCTAGTCTCACTGAAACCAGTGTCTGACAATGGCACCCAATTCTTGGTGAATTCTACAGGCGCAACGTCACTGAGCATGTTCGGTCGCCTCTAAATCATCCACAGTCCAACGGGCAGGCAAAACGCTTCGTCGACATACGCAAACGTGCCTTTCTCAAATCGCGTAGGGAGGGGGCGTCTGAAGAAAGCTTACGGCAACTTCCACTCGTCTACCGCAGGACTCCTAACAAGCTGCTGAACAGTAACCCATCTCCCGCCAAAGCCCTTATGAATCGTGAACTGCGAACCACGCTGACCTCCATGATCCCGACGAAGCAATTAGAACAGAGGCAATTTTCTTCAGACGAACAAGCCCCGTTATCAGTTCGGTCGCCTGTCTACGTCTACGATTATCGGTCCGATGACAACCAGTTGACAGAAAGTGTGATGACGAGACGCCGGGCCAAGGTGCTTCATGGGATTTCCGTTTCAGGGGACACTTGGGTCCGCCATCGCAATCAGCTCCGGCCTCGCCATACTGTCAATGAAGAAATCCGTGACGACCAGAGGACTATACCGTTTACCTACTACTGGACACGTTCGAAATTCCCGAAGCGTCAACCTTACCCCTGTCAACTGACAAGACAAGTTGCCCTCTCAGACGTTGGAACCATCGGCAACGCCGACCACCGACTCTCATTCAGGTTGACCCGAAGAAGATCAGCTACTACCGCTTTTCATAAGAGAGGTGCCGGGAAGAACCCAATTCTCCGAAAATACCGTCTCTATGTGCCTTTGGAAAGGCCTATTTCATTCTGCTCTTCATTGTCGGCACGGTCATGTGTCACTTCACCCTTCACGTGTGTTCTCAACCTTGTGTCAATGTCTGGCATCCCGCCTACGCATTTCGCCCTTCATGATCGTACTCAGCCTTGTGCTAATTCCTGGCATCTCGCCCACATGCTCGTCCTTTTAATTGAAACATCACTATACTGTCTGGTTCACTTCTGTCCTTGTTTTCTGATTGGTTACAAACCCTTTAAATGTGGTCTAGTTTGTGACCGTGTTGTCTTCGGATTGAGTGACATAAGGTAGCTCTGTCCGGAGGCCTGTCTTTTCTCTGTGTTCATTCGTTAGCATTGGGTGGTTGGGTTGACCAGGAAGATTCTTATTAGTCGCGCATACTTCATAGTTAGTTGTTCAGTGCCGTTGAACGTCGTTCCGTTATCTACCGTTTCACTAACCGTTCTGTTGTCTGTTTACGCGCTCGTAGGCCGTTTATCAGGTTGTGACACTTTGTCGTATGCACCGATCTGGTCTGCCGATACAGACGTCACCGCAACTTCAAATGAACTGGTAGATCACATGTGAGACAACATTTCGGTAGGTCACGATTATGAATAAGCTGAGCGACACTCCTAGTTGTGAGTAGCTGCCGTAATTCAGCCGCAGGGTATGTACGGGTTAGGGCAGATTGTAAATTTTGACTTACGTCTGTTGTGATATGATCGCCTTTGAAATGTAGGTTCAAAAATACCTGCTTCTTAGGGACCGTATTCACGGCAGTCTTTTCTGGCTGTGAATATCGATGATCTGAGGATATCCGTTTGCGAACAGCACCTTTAATCTATCCTTGCAAGCAGTCCGGTGCATATCTCCCGAGCTCTATGAAACAGGGTTTGCACAAGACATCACTTATAAATATTTGGTGCATAAGAAGAAAATTGCAAATACTGACCGCTCCAAGTGACCTTGCGATGTACTGAGCGCTGTTTTGGGCCATCCTTCCATTTAGTGAGTGAAGTGTTTAGAAAGGTAAACTGTTGTTCGTTTCCTTTTCTTGAGAATCAGAAAGATTAGGATGAACGGAGTTAAAAAATGTTTAAAAGTGAAACGAAATGAATAGTAGTGGAAAAATTCAAAATATCTACATATCGCTTATAGAGTTTGGCACCAACACCCATACATACCCTGCGGTTGAATTGCGGTTGCTACTCACAACTAGGAGTATCGGTCAACTTATTCATAATCGTGAACTATCGAAGTGTTCTGTCTCACATGTAATCTATCAGTTCACTTGCGGTTGCGATGACGTCTATATCGGCAGAAGCGATTGATGCCTACGACAGGGAATGGCTGAACAAATGCCTGAGTGGTTGGTGCGCGCCATGACGCAGCAGGCAATGGCAATAGAGCGAATGAGACGAAATCCGACCTCATCCATTACAAAACACATCATGGAAACAAGTCACGTTGTTGATCCCACCAACTCGTTCCAAGTGTTATTGCGTAATCGGAACCCGAAATTGCTTGCCTTCTCCGAGGCAATGTTAATCAATACTCGCCGTCTGGTCATGTGTGTGCATAAACTGTTGACTCATGCAGTTTGTCCGCCCTGGAACTGATAACAGTCCTTGCTTCATGTAAACCCAATCTTTGGTTGTTTCTATTGTTGTTGCTATCCGTATGGCCTATATATTCTAATGTTTTACGTTCGTGACTGAAGAGACTAAACGAAAATTGAAATTAGCCAAGTCCCCGACTACTCATCAGTAGTCTTAAGGGTATTGTCCAAAAATGGTATGGTACCGCGCTGCTCGACAAATGATAGCCCTCCTCCTACAAGCAGCGAACATGGTTGTCTTTCCTATCATTGTTTATTGTTATCACATGACATCGGACGCGTACTTCATGTTTGTGTTGTTCCATAGTTCGTTTCGCACACCTATTCACTTCGTAGCCCTCATCATGAAATGACTACCTGAATCGTGTATTTTTTTGATCGATCAGGTGAGCTGAGTTGGGTGCCATTGTTCCACTGGGCAGTTGCAAGAACACGTGTGGATTAGCAATGAGAATTGATTAATTGTCGGCATGTTCAAGTAAGCAGATCAAGACAAAGCCACGGCAAGGGAGCGGATTCCGCGTTGTAGTGCAACCAAAGATATGAAGCACAAAGAAGGCGGGCGGATAATAATTGTATAAATGGGTGTTTGACCTTTGTTATGGTTAGTTGGAGGAAAAGCTGTTTACAACAGCTTCTTTGTTGTCTCTAACTAGACATTTTCCAGGGCTGATCCAAACTGTGATCAAAATTGATAGGACCGGAATACCGGATAGGGTCTATTCGGTCCACTGACAGCGGTAAGACAGGCAACATATGAACGATGTAACGCTGCTACAGCATTGGACCAAAGGGGCCTAGTCTGTTGGCGTCTTTCTTACCACGACGTAAATGGCAATTTCAGCAGTGGCGAAGTTTGTCATTCGGATGACAAAGACGATACTTCAAGATGAATACATACATGCATTTATCGTCTGGAAAAATAGTCAGAAATAGATGTCTGTTTATTTGTCCCTCTACGGTGAGACATTTGACTCCAGCTTTGCTGATCTGTCGCAGTAAATAACCTGTCTATGTTTAAGTACAATACAAAATATGTGTCGATTTCATTTCTCTATATTATTCGGGATTCGTCTAGTCCTCCATTCGCCTTTTTCATTTGTGCCATCGAAATTAGCAAACAAATGTTCTGTCGGTTAATGGCGCTTCCCTAATTTTTCTTTGAGATTTACTTGATAGTTATGGAAGGCTTCAAATGTTTGTCTAGTTTCAAATTGAACAATGGGAGTATTCAACGTATATTATGGGGCTTTTAAGTGATTTGGCTACCACAGGAACTTGACTGATTTTGAGAGTGCTCTATTCCAGTCGTGGTCCGTCCACAGTCCTTCGAAAGAGTTATCTTTGAGTTTGGAAATGAGCTGCTATTCATCTTATAGATTTTGCTCGTATCAGATTCGAAATGGCTGTCCCAAAACCTTGGTCAAATTAACATTCCCATTAAACATCTTCAGCCGTTTAATTATCCCTCCATGCAGGATTGCAGTCTACTTGTTCAAGTTGCAAATAAGACACCTGTTTATGTCTTCCGGATAAATTTTCGCATAGAAGCTACAGCGATTCAGTGTTAGCGAGATCCCCTGCTATCATCAATAAATTTTCCTGTTCCTCAGTCTGGGTTCATATTGAGCAGTAACTATTGTTAGGCTCCGTTAATTCAATGATAGGCTGTTACTTTTTGTGGTAGTAGCGGTGGCAGTTCTGTACCTTTGGCATCACAGTGAGAGACCATTTTGGATATTTTTACGAATCACCTCTGACTACCAGACCCTGTTGAGTCTTGGTGTAAAATGCCAGCTTCGTTAGCGTTATGTATGACATCATCCGCATATTGCAGTAACCTGGAGGCAACCCCGGTCTGCTTGCTTTACGATTTGTAAGGTACTTCTTATAGTGCTAGTTCGTATTGTACCCAAGGATGTCTACCTGCTATCCGCTTGATGCTTGTAATCGCGTTTGTTTCTTTGTTGGTTTGTGCGCACCAATAAGGCCGGCTTGCTCGCGCGTTTGGCCTCTAGATCTTAAACCTCCGTAGTTATTGTTGCGTGTCGGTGTTGTATAACCTTTCACGAAACCTACCATTACCTTTGTACAGTATATATTGTATCTCCTGTTTATTGGTAGTTTCATTTCACGTCTGATTCTTTGCCTCCGAGTACTCCTTTTAGACTAGTGATTTGAATTAAACGGACACTGATTTCAATTTTTCGCCGTGGTTGATGAATTTCCATCCCATGATTAGTACTTTTAATAATGATTCACACTGGGAACGGTTACCTAGTATGTAAACTGATGCCTCAGAGAAAGGTTGCTGTATAAACCGCCAAAATATGCATCCCCGTGAAGAAGATCGGTCATTCTCTTGTGTCATCTTCCGATTATATTACTGTACTCACCCTTCTTAGCATGTCTGTTCACCATATCCTGTATAGGTTTTCTTCTTGGGGTCATTGTAGCCTATAGTAATGAATTGGATGGTTCTCTCTCGTTTACTTCTCATCCCAAGTGGTCTTACAAATATTTGATAGGGCTCACATCCGATGACCTTAAAACGAACGACCTAAACTGGGTTTGCGGATATGTTATCATCGCGAAAAATTAGTTGACGCTATGTCAATGGTGAACGTTTACAATGCTTTCTAATTGTGTTTGGGTATGTACATTGTGACTAAGACTGACAACTTGGCTCCAATAGACTACATCAAACTTGTGCGCTAATCTGCTATTGTGTCATAATACATCTACTGTTAATTTATAAACGGTTCATGTTTATATCTCACTGTTGCCTTCTGCAATAAAAGCTCTCAGTGATCACCTTGCGATGTGCATCACTTCAACGCACACTTCAAACAAAGGTTTTGGCGATGATTGATACTAAGTATCATATATGGGCCCCTAACACGAGTCATACTCATTGAGTATGCGCAAGATCGCCAATATAACCTGGAGAGACTGTAGTCTTGTGTTGGTTAATTATTAACCTGAACCGATGGTGATCAGTTGTTCTGACTAAACAGCTATTGTCTTGAGCAGTCCTCTTCTAGATCTGTTCCCAAAGAGCTTTACTTACGTATCGGCTTTTTATACCACTTATTCCGTTGCATACCCGTGAAGCAACCGAATGGTTAGAAATCACGTAGATAAGTGTTTCTAGTTTTCATTTCAGTAACTTGCCACATCCACTTCATCTTACCGGTCACTGCATAGTCCACCAAGTTTTGACGGCTGAAGTATGTAATGTCTTGTTTACCATTTCGATCACCATGCTGCTTTCTTAGGTCAGTCACGTGATCCAATTTGCAAACCGGGACAGTTCCTGAGCATTGCTCAGAAAAGAGACAGAAGACTACCTAGTGGAATGACTTCAGAAAACGTACTAGTGAATGGGTGAGGTAGGAAAACCGTGAGTTTATTGCAGTCTTCGATTTCTACTCGACCCACTGGGTACACGTGAGGAGATTTTGTCTATTTAGTCAGCTGACCTTTGATATCATTGACTGGCAATTATCGCAAATTATCCCTGAGGGTGGCAATGTGCGGTTGGTTTGCGCAAGCTTTCTGTGCTCCTGTTGAAAGGTGAAGCGCCCGGAGTACGCATATCCTCGTCGATTTCGCTTAGCTGTCAACATATCGAAGCCTCTCCGGTTCATATTCATTTGTGTAGTAATCATCACGATACAGAAAAGTTTATCCGACACTAATCGTCCGTTTACTTCCGGTTGATCAGTGAATCTGTAATTACTACTTGGTTGTATAAATATGCTACTGGTTTGTTTTGAAGTGTATTTACATATGTGAGACTCTGCGTTCATCTGTATAGATTTACCAGTAAGTGTCATGCTTCGTCTTGAGATTTTTTTTTATTAAGACGTAGAGAGGAAGTAAAAGTTAGTTTCGTACTGTTTTTTTGGCATATTGTCTTCTAGCTCGTAATTGAAACTGTTGAATGCTATCCATGTCTCTTATAGCTGTTTTATTCTGTCAAATCCCAAGCTGATTTGCTCATATATTGCATAGCCATACTAATCCACTGTAGTCATTGCTTTTATCGTTCACGAGAACTTGGTTTACAACCGGCGGCCACACAGCTATTGTCTTTTCTGTTTCGATACAACTGCGCAAAATTCTCACAGCTTCTGTGAACAGGACCAAGCGTTTTCTATTGTATTAATCAGCAGACTCATACGCACGAAAAGAGCGTATTTCTTGATGCGAATTACTGTTTGCTATTACAAGATATTTAGCATTATCTACAGAGACAAAACACCTATCGTTTTTTGATAAACGACTTTTTGCCAAGTTCTTCTCCGCTCATGTATGACTTACATATGTAAAACTAAAATTTTATGCCTCTCTTGGAGCTGATATCGATTGAATACTCAACTGTTACTCGGTTTATCCATTTATGTCGGTAGTTATATTGAAATACCCCGCTTACGAAGGCCATTGATAATAGCAAATGTTATTTACTAATCGCATGAGGCTCGTGATTACCAGTAAACTCTGCCGATCTGCATTTTGCTTCCGTTAGATTACATTCTTACTACAGAATTGAATTCGTGAACAGGAACAATAGGAAAAGAAATATATTAGTATTCCTACATACCAACGAAGTTCTTGGTTTCAGTGGATGCACCATCACAACGTTGCTATCAGTCGTGATCAAGGAACCCTTCCTATTTTAGTAGTGTTCACTTGCGAACTAACTTGAACAACAGAAACAAATATTCAGTTTGACTGTTCACTGTGACACCTTCGTCAGTCTGTGTATGTATACCTAGATGACTTATTGTCAATGTACGAGTCCGACTTTATAACATAGTCTCAATATCAGAACGCAACTCCTAGAACATTTTTTTATTCACCTCAGTCGGATTGGGAGAACTGTTGACTTTATATCGAAGTTATGATCCATAAGTAGGGTTTTAACTGCCCATACAATCGGTCTTCATGCGAATGACTGACTTGTTAAAGTGCGCGTGCACCGATAACTCCCATGGTACTCTAGAACAACAGATTGATGGCGGTTTATCGACAGGTTCATAACGAAGTGCGACGGAACTCAGCTGTTTTGTTTTATTGTCGTCAACATGAACACTTTGTTCGTCAAACAAGCGATATGGAGATGGTGTTGACATTTAAAGTAGTTTATCTAGCTCGAAGCCACCAATGCAACGTTCTTGTTTTGTAAATTGGAGCTCCGTTCGTACGTGAAATTATTTTCCAGAAAACACGATTTATTGGTCACAACGTATTTGATAATGACAAGTAAGCTGAAATTACGGATTTGCCAACCACAATTATACGTTGTGTGCAGTTTAAATAATTACAAGATAAACTTCGGTAGTATGCGTACAGACACAGATTCACTTATTGGCAGAAGTCCGAGGATGTAAATAATTTCGAATTTCACACCATGCACATCTGATCGCAGCATTTGCATCCAAATAAACCTTTCGGCTAGCCTACTTCGAAAGGAACCATCAAACTCCAGTTTAGTCCTTATCAAGGTAAGCTTGTAGTGCATTTTAATTGCGTATAGTAGAATGCGCGGTAAAAACTGTTTGTGAACATTGTTGTGAATGGAGACTGGTAGAAGTTATACGCACCGCACAATTACTGATATCTTTCGCATACCGATTAACTTTGCAACGGGCTGACATGAAATGGAAGCGGTAGATGCAAATTTCAAATTTGTTAAGGCCTTACCCAATCCGGACGTGGAGTTGAAATCTGGCCTTCATGCATGTGCTATCGCAAACTCATTATGTCGAAAGCGTTAGTGATTTAGAAGTGTGATGGGGAGTAGTTTAGGTCATTAACTAGGGTGTTTATTCGGTTGGTATTTGGAATCATGTTTGACATAACTGGTGAGTTAGGCGGTCACCAAAGATGTGCATTTAGACTATCGGTCGCGGATCGATACGAAATACCGATCTTCGATTAAAGTGAAAAAGATTAGCAGTAAAGTAAACAGACGATGTTACGTACAGATGTTAGCTCAAATTATTTCACAGATCATAATTTATTCGTAGAATAAAGTAGATCAACTAACATAGATCCCGGAACACAAAACCCATACATATGGATAGGAAATATCACTGTCTTGACTGTTCCGCAGAACGATGAATGGCACACTGTGAAACTCACGAGGAAGATTACTTGCAGCTGTACGTTGCATATAATTCAGTGGTGCTGGTGAGTTGTATGGGATGGATACGAAAGAACAACGCACGTACTGACATTATTGCTAGTTTTCAACTTCCGAAATACAAGAAGTTTACAGCGATAACAGAAGACGAACAGGTTTTGCGGGGAAAGTTTTAACAAAACAACTGACTATGTGCGATCGTTAGGGATGCTGACTCTTGTCGCTCGTACAAATTATGTCTGCGTAGGTGTAATTCCAGTTTTGTTATAATTTGTGTTTGTCAATAAACAACTTACAAATCATACTGCTTTGTGTAGGTAGAGTACTGAAACGACAGATATATAGATAATCAAGTTATTGTGATTCCTTCGTTTCGGTTACCGCGAGTAACTTCTAACCAAACAAACACAATCAATTTAGTATACGGAATGACGTGCCAATGGAAAGCTGATTCCGGAATGTTTTCCTGTCTATGTTCTTCTGATTGGTCAGTCATTAACTTCATCACTATCATCATAGACAGCAATACATCAGTGGCTCTCACTGTTGTTTAACTACCACACACTAACCTCTTGCACTATCAGATATGGACGTTTGATCTTTTTATGAAACCAACAACTAGCTTGTTGAGGATCAGACTACCTAATGTGACACCTGTTACGCAATTGCACTTTGCACTGACGCGTTTATCCAGAGACTTGGTTGTGCCCATCCGGAAAGGTGTGAGACTGACTTCATCATTAAGCCTGTCACAAACTGCATGTGTGTCGATCGCGGGTCTTGCGCATTCAGAGACCTGACGTAAGGCTTTGGACACCATTGTACGATCCGAACATTATCATTACATATAGACAACCAGTTCTTGTAGCGCGGTGCATTCCAGGAAACTTGCCTAAAATTGGGGGGCATATATTTATACAGACAATCAACACTATACATAACACCGGGCCAAATCAGGTTCAGAACTCGTTAATCATTTTATACACACCCTAGTTTATCGATTAAATGACACGCAGTCGACAAGTCAGTAGTCCAAAATGTGGTTGCAACAACCCATAGGATTGCCGTGGTGTTAATGACATAATACGTGATGTGAATATTTGCATGTCCATACCTTGTTTATCTCTATTTGTGTCATATAAAGGTTGCATGTTTTACTTTTGAGACTGATGAGAGAAAACGAAATGTTAACACACCGCAGCATGTCTTCTTTCTGTGTTAATGAAGTTATCAAAGGGAACCCAGTGTTTCACATCAGTAGTCATCGTGGACAACAACAATTTCTATTACCAAACGATAAAAAAAATTACCAAACACTAATTCAAATGTGGCACTGTCCATAGAAAAATCGACAGGTACCGATTACGAGTTGAATAATAATGGGCAATATGCGAGCGAAATACTTATACTAGGTAGTTGACGAGGCGGTACGATGAGCGAAAGCTTAACATAACCAGTGTATCGTACCAATTGGGATACTTGCTTAGGTTGTCTACTTAAGTAAGAAATAACGCAACAAGCAACGTCCGGATGGCAATAATGAAAAGAAGCGCCATGGAGAGAAATTTATGCTTACTACTTCATAACAAAAATAATAGCGTACAAAGTAATGAGATGGGTAAAACAATTTTATATCATCAGGGCATATTACGATACGTTAACATATCGTTTACTCTCATCAATCACAAACATAAAACATGCCAGGCGCATACAACATACAGATAAGGATAAATAGATACTAAACATCTACAGTCACATCAAGTATTATGTAATCACGACTATGGCAATCCGATAAGTCGCCTCAATCACTTTTATGTACATAACATGTGGTGGTAAGTTCAAATAAACATCTCTTCACAGAAAGCCAGTAACTTTGAGTTCCGATTGCGCAACATTATCTTGAATGAGTTTAATGGATCAATTTGATGATCTGTTATCATGAGGTGTTTAGCAATCGGTGACGTTGGATTTCGAGCAGTCAGTTTACTAAGTTGGAGCTGGTACGTCTTCGGCTGTTTCAACTATTTCGGGATGTGATCGGCCATTCATTGTGATAGGTGTCGATCTGTTTTGCATATGTAAATGTTACTGCAACTGCAAGTGAACTGGTTAAAAACAATGTTGTCTAAGGCAGGAACACTATCGGTCTATGGAGGTACTAACAGAATCCACGAATTCGTTTTCCTTAGACCGAATAAAGGCTGTGAATTTGTCATCATAAAGATTAGTGAATATACAGGGGAAATGAACGCTATTTTGGAAGACCAACGGACCTTCAAAGTGGACCACATAGTCGGAAATAACATATTGTTGGACAAGTAAGTTACAAGGCAACTTCAGTTACTGTTGTTACATGGACATATATCTGAAGCTGAGAATAGGCAGTTGAAACCAACTGGCACGGAAACACACCACAAGAGAGGTGCTTCAAAAATACACAGTGATGATGCACCTCTACGCCGTGTGTTGAGCATGAACAAATCTGCTTACCATAAAATTACGCGTTGGCCAATGGACATTTTGGTTCCCATCCGCAAAGTCTTATCGCTACACTAATGTTTTTCATACATGTTGATTAACTTTTTACGAATGTTCCCATTCGTGAGACAATTGCTTTTTCATGTCATTTCAACTCCAATCAGAATTATGATATTGGCATTCCACTGGGATACCTCAAAGAACCTATTTTATTGTGTGCAGAAATTCGTTTCGATTCTGAGGGACGTGCTTACGAATAGTTAGGTGTTGCTGTTGTGGGTAGTCCCTTAAGCCTAACACTAGTTGACTGAGCAGCAAGTTGCGGACTATATATATGTAAGTTTGACTGATGTTGCCCATTTTGATTTGTATTTCAACTTCCGTAATAGTACTCAGCCCAACCTACGTTTACCTCACGAAGTTGAGTCGAACAACAGTTTGGCCCTTTTAGATTTATTTGTTACTAGATGGCGTACCGTAAAGCGACATGGGGTGGTCAATATCAGCAGTTTTCCAGCTTCACTCCTGTTGCATACAAACGCGGTTTGGTTATAACAATGTTTCATAGAGCCAGACATATTAGTATACTGATGAGTAGTCGGGGATTTGGTTAATTTTAAGTTGAACATCACCCACAATTAATTGAAGATGTCGCATTCCCATAGACTTTCCAGTCGGCCCCTTTCAAAACAGTTAACAGACAGTAACTGTGTCTCCCATCGAGACGATCAGGCAGCCTGATCATTACTCAAAAGCGAAAGTGGTTGAGTGTTCACATATGATAATTCGGTCGTGCCTAACATGAGGTCAGTGGCGCAGTGATAAACATGATTGCCTCATGAACAGCGTAGCCGGAGTTCTAGTCCCCGCAGTGGCGAGGATATGCACATATTAGTATCCCCGACGAAATTCAAGCAAAACAGGAGATGCCAAGACAAATTTTACTAGGGAGTGGATACCCCAAGAAATTCACCGAGATATAATGTGATGAGTAAGAGCATTGAACCCAAACTTACGGATTAAAAAAAGGATATTTTCTCATTCTTGAAAATCAAAAGGGACTATCTAACCAAAGACAAATCAAAAACTAGAGTCAGCCCTGAGTCGTACGTACAAACCACCAGAAAACTAGTTCTCCGCAATCACAAAAGTAGTTTGTCAAGTTCATCTGACTGCCGTGTTTTGCAGTGATGTTTACATAGGCAAAACAGATCGACACCTATCACAATGAATGGCCGATCACATCCCGAAATAGTTGAAACAGCCGAAGACGTACCAGCTCCAACTTAGTAAACTGACTGCTCGAAATCCAACGTCACCGATTGCTAAACACCTCATGATAACAGATCATCAAATTGATCCATTAAACTCATTCAAGATAATGTTGCGCAATCGGAACTCAAAGTTACTGGCTTTCTGTGAAGAGATATTTATTTGAACTTACCACCACATGTTATGTACATAAAAGTGATTGAGGCGACTTATCGGATTGCCATAGTCGTGATTACATAATACTTGATGTGACTGTAGATGTTTAGTATCTATTTATCCTTATCTGTATGTTATATGCGCCTGGCATGTTTTATGTATGTGATTGATGAGAGTAAACGATATGTTAACGTATCATGCTATGTATCTTCTTTCTGTTATGGTGAAGTGGTTAACAAGAACTCAGTGTTTCAAAACAACTTCAGCACATCGCTACAACGTCAGCACAACTTTCGTTTCCCAATAAATACTACTAGCAGTCAAAATCGACTGGGCAAATATTCCATCTGTGTCGGTCACCACTTTCTCTATAGCCCGAAGCGTTGACTTTAACTTGGCTAAGCCGTGAGCCTATAAATCACGTAAATATTGCGGTGGACTGTCAGGCAGGAAGTGCAAGCATTCCAACTCTCGGCGGAATACCTCAACACAGGGGAAGGTTCGTTCAAAAACCCACGGGCGAGACGTGGCAGCCGAAGTAGGATGGATGACCAAATTAAAGGCGTGATTATTCCAACACTTTTATGAATATCACGACACGGCTGTGGAGTACGGTCAACGCCCACAGTGGATAGACAGAGGACAGTACGAGCGACCGGACAAGCCATCGCTCACAGAAATAGGATCAACGGCCAAGGAATAGCAGGCGGAAAACCCCCGGATAGAAGGTGCCAATCACACACCTAAACCGGGTAGAAGTGCACATGACGTGTGAGCGGAAACCGGGGGGTGTTGTGTACCGGAATTGTGATTCAAAATCGCGAGAGCTCGTGTAGCATGGTAACTAGCGCGTTGGGCAATGAAGATTGTGCTTTATTGAACGCCTTTTCGCTACAATATATCACAGTTAGTACGTTGTACGCATAAATACCAGGTCGGCATTATGTACACCCTAGTGCATCATCATACATTTTTTGCGGAATAGCAAAGATAATAATGAACAGCAAATCTGTGTTCGTATCCTACATAGAAGAAGCAGTCATAATGGGTGGTAGCTACTGATGTTGAGTCCTGCTGTTACACTGAAATTGGCTATATCACATATGCCCCAGGTAGCTGAACTTCAGTCGTTGAACGAAGCATCCATATGAGTGTTTTCAATAACAAGTATGATGTAATGTTTGTAGGAACCTGCCTTACAAATGGTTCTAATATAAACGCGCAAATATATGTTATATGAATAAGCACTGTAAAAGCATCGTAAAATTGGACGTGATAGTCGGATTTCTGCAACTTAACATTTATTTGAATAAATACATATAGACTGACGTTTGTTTTCGATAATTCATCCTCTGTTTCTAGATTGGAGAGTTAGATCAGGATAACGATCGGATTTAGCACTAAGAAACCAAATCACTGGCCAAACAATCAAGGATAGCCTGATTTGACAGTGGTGTCAAGCTCGTCGATTGATTCAACCGCATCAGTTGACCACCGATCCAGTGGATCTGAGGTCAAAATAGGTACAATGTCCAAACAAACCGTTTTTGATGGCATAACACTGGGACAGGCAACCTGATTTCCATAACCTCGGCAGTATACAGTGTTATCATTCGGTCCACCTTTGATGGGTCACCTGGCGTACGATAGACCACTTGGAAGGCCTGATTAGCGGTGAGCTGATACACACTTTCAATCGGGTGGGCGAGGATAGTACTGGTGATTGGTCATATTTCACCGTGCCTTAACCAACATGGGTGATTTTCTCGGACTCGGTTCAGAAACTGTCTTGGTGTTCGGCAATATAACCCGTTTCACGGGAACAAGTAAACTGAACCTGAACTAACAGTTTCCTTGTTGTGAAACTGGAGAAATGGGGATGTGTTGAGTGAATGCGGAGTTCAGCTGTGGTTTAAACGCTCCCAACTGTCTGACTGAGTATATGCGTTAGTCCGTCTTCGACACTGTCATCTTTGAACGACACTCGAATAAACCTTTTCTTTCGTTCTTTCTTACGTCCTGTACTTCAGGTTTAGTTGGCGTTCTGATAGTGTTTCTAGCGATAAATCGTTGCGAGTAGCCGTGACAACAAATAACGTTTTCCAAGAATTCAAGTTCATTGTCAACCGTATCCGTTGATTAACTTTTAGGTCTTTGTCAACCATTACATTTCTCCTTTATTTTAAGATTACAGAACTCTAGAAGTTTGTGCAATGACTTGTTTAAGTATTCTTTGAGTAAACTGTATGTTGAACAATGTCGTTTACTCGTTCGTGTAAATGAACTTGTCGGAAATATATTTGGCTTTCAGTCTCTTCCGCAAACACAACATTAACTGACTAGTGGGCGCGAGTTAACCTGTCGAGTACTGGGTCCAGATTAGAATCAGAGCTAATGGTGAAAAATATGTAATCCACATGCTGAACTTTTTAGCAATGGATTGAATTATGGTACCTTCAAGCTGTTCCATGACTTCATCGACTGAGATGGGTCCCAATGTGGGTCCCATTGCCACACCAGCTGGCTGTCTACACGAAACTGAGGTGAATAGCAATATCACAACAAAAGTGCATCGGAACACAAGCCCTTTCAGTCGCAGTACCGCCAGGGTCGCCAGCTTTGCCCGGTCAGTCTTGACTCCGACCATCTCCGCCACGTCCTCGAATTCCTCCAGGAAACTCCGGACGTCTCCAACCTCAAACGGCTGCGGCCACAGGATCTTCATCCTCCAATCCTGGTCACGGCACCAATTGTTATGATCCAAGAACGAGGATGACATAAGGGTTATTTATTCAGGAAAGCAACAGGTAGGTTCTGCGTTTAAACAAGACAACAAACGAAAACATCATCTGCATACGGTACTGGGCATTATGTACTGAGGCTACCAAACAGTTGGGTAAAACCGCGTGGTGGTCAAGCAACAACGTGGTCACGAAATATGAAGACCCTGACTGCTTCATTGAGCAAAGTGGGTAGGTGTCGCCTGCCTGGATGGGGTCCCCGTGTTCACTCAAACCGCTGGTTAGAGACGCTATCCGAGATGGCGATGTGCCGCAGTCAATGACGGACCTGCATCACCACCATTTCCAGCTCTCCCGTTTAGTCTTCTTTTAATAATGTTCAACCTTTTTAGTAACGTTTTCTTCCAGGATATTCCACGTCACTGTTGAGGTGAGCGGTGACTCGAGCCGCGGCGGCTTTTGGTCATGCTCATGGCTGTTATGATGATGATGATGATGATGATGATGATGATACTTTTTAGGCTTCCATCTGTTACACTTGTTGAAGCATAGCACAGGCAATTTAGTAAATTATGTTATCTGAACAGTCTCTTAACTTAAACCCTATAAACGCACCCCGGTGTTAATTTTTCCTGTAAAAGAACTCCAGATAAACGTAGAAAACGCTATGAGTTACTGCTACCAATCATCTTCACTGTTTGAGTATCTCATAATTGAGTCAATTATGAAGGTTATTAGAATATGTCCCCCCGTTTCCATTGAAATGTCGCGAAATATTAGCCAGGAGAGATTCACTCTTTTATACTGTGAATTCAGAAGAGCACACAGAGGTTGTGTCCAAAGATACAATGCGTAACACGCAGTTGTACTAGTGTTGTGAGCCGAGAACGCAGATGGCACAAGGGTTATTTATACAGGAAAGCAACAGGTGGGTTATGCGTTTCAACAAGACAACAAACAAAAACATTCGTTTGCATACGGTACTGGGCGCAGACGGTCACAGTTGCCACAGATGCCAATGCTCAGCTCCTTTACGTACCAAGAACAACTCCGATATCTCTTCTTGTATTTTTCTTGCGGCTACTTCAATGTCAAAATTCATGCTTTTGCCCCACTACAGAACAGTAGTGGTGTGATCAATATGGTACGATCGCTCCTCCTCACTACACTGGTAGCCCAATAACGGGTCCGACCCCAGTCACATAACCACAGATAAAGTGAGTTGCTTCTAGAAGGAATACGTTAGTGACTAACGAAATTTCATCAAATGCGAGAGATTTCTGTGACTTCATATCAATAACCTATACACACTTGGCGAATCCAAACGTATCGTTTAGACAGAGCGTGGGCACTGTCTTTCGAATGGATTCAAACCGTTTCACTAGCCACTTCACTGTTGAGCGGTAAAGTGAAATCAGCATAACAAATACTGGGGAAAACAGCACACCAGATTTATAAAATTTTGATAGTCCGTACAGATGAGATATAGTAACTTTGGGTTCGGACCCCGTCTATGTGTATGCATAAGTTTACTTGTTCCCGTGAAACAAGTTATATCGGCTGAACACCAAGACAGTTTCTGAACCGAATCCGAGAAAATCACCCATGTTGGTTAAGGCACGATGAAATATGACCAATCACCAGTACTATCCTCACCCACCCGATTGAAAGTGTGCATCAGCTGATCGCTAATCAGGCCTTCCAAGTGGTCTATCGTACGCCAGGTGACCCATCAAAGGTGGACCGAATGATAACACTGTATACTGCCGAGGTTATGGAAA
>JTDE01000978.1:75052-104295 GCA_014338405.1 Paragonimus skrjabini miyazakii | reverse complement strand
TATTATTAAAGGACCGCCTAATGTCACTAGCAGTGATTTGACTACTATTGTAGATGTGATAAGTCTTGTGCCAAACACGCCTTGCGAACACATCTGATAGGTGCTGACTTTATCAACTTGCCTAATACCTCCTGGACTTCATTCTCTGCTCCTGAGAAGCAAGCTGGATTTATCTCCTAACATGTCCCAGCGCCCACCAGAGAAAGGAATATTTTGGAGCCCTTATTCACCAAAGGTATCTCGTCTGTAGGAATAACCGTTCCGGAACAACTACCAGGAAGTGACCACAATGTCATCAAGCGTCAGTTTGACTTCAATACAGCTACCGAGTTGACAGCTGTATTCAACTGTCCGACCAAACACACCGATTGGAATACCTTCTTCTCCTCAATTAGACACATAAATTGGAATACGTTCCTTCTTATATCAGACCCAAGAGAAACAACTGAGGAATGTATCAAACACTTCACTTATTTTATTGCGATTCTGGCTCCCATAAGGTCAGAATGCGCCAATTCTTATGTGTGAGGTGAAATCCTTACTGCAAAAGAGAGTGACGGACAAATTACTTAAGTCGTTGCACAGAAGAACACTGGACTTCTCCCTAGCAATGCAAATGAGCGGTATGTTTGAATACATGGAACATAGCACGCAACTGCGTTGTGCGAATGGAGAAAAGCTCATGCTGGATAGCAAGCACAGGGGCATGAAATTAATGCAACTGATGAGACGGAGAAATTCCATGAGGGACCCTCCTATAAGAGTTATAAATCTCGAAGACAACACGGTTGTAGATGCTCCAGTTAAACTCTGTAAATTCTTCAAGTCACATTTTGCTGTTGCGTTTAGCGTGGAGAGCACAGTGTTACCCGTTACTCCCTTGAAAACAACCAAAGATCTGTGCAATGTTCCGATTGATGCTAGAACTATCAGCTGACAGTTAACTATTATTGAACCCACTGTCCATCCTGGACATGATGATATCCCACCAGTCGTTATCAAGCAAGGAGATGAGGATATACCCATCATTTTACTAAATTTGTCCACGCTACCACTTTTATCCAGCACCATGCTTCCACAATAGAGAAAGCCAATAGTATTGACCCATCAAAAAGTGGTCTAAGACACGAAGTTATAACCATCGGCCCATCAACCAAGCATCAACTTGCAAAGAAATGTTCGAAATGACGACAAAAGTGCCTGTTGTCGAGTTGTTGAAATCACATCAAAGAAACATTCAGCAGCACGGTTTCCTTAGTAAGCGCTCTTGCATGACATGTCAATTGGAATTTTTAAACCATATATCGATATTCGCCGATGCAGGGAATGCGGTCACTATCATATATCTCGACATGTAAAAAGCCTTTGATCGTGTGCCCCACAAGAGCCTGTTAATCAAAATAGCATCCCTTGGCATACAAGACTCCTTGTACAGCTGGATTTCGTCATATCTTGAAGGCCGAATTAAAACTGTCAAAATGGGAGAGCACTGCTCAACGCCAAAACCAGTGACTAGTGGGGTGATTCAGGGAAGCGTTCTGGGACCACTGCTCTCCTTCATGTATATAAATGACGTATGTGATGTTATCAAACATGACGAACCTTTTTTGTTTGCTGACGATATCAAAATCGTTTACACATTACGTCAGCCCAGCAACCTCGCCTCGTGTCTACAAAATATACGACACGACCCAGCATCTTTGGAGTCGTGGTGCAAAACATGGCTCATGACGTTCTCAGCAAACAAGTCGAACATTATCACCTACGTTTATCAAATACCCAACGGGTCTGTCTCACTAGACGGTCGTCATATTGACACCGCCACATCCGTTCGAGATCTAGGAATATGGTATTCAATCTCCTTCAATTTCTCTGAACAAGTACGCTTTCAGGTAGCGGAAACTAGGAGAACAATAGGCTGTACCAAAAGGACATTCGGTCTACCGGATGCGAGGCTGGCTGTTTACAAAATGTACACTCGACCTCAACTTGAGTATTGAACCTCCATTCACCGCCGCCAACGCAAACAATAATAGTAATAATGCTATATTTCTCAACGCATCTGTGAGAATCACGCTCAGAAAAGCGTGATCTGTATACACATGGCAACGTGAAACGCATACCGTCCTCAAAATTTTTAATTGTACAATACACCAAGTTTGGAAATAAAGTTTCAAAACGGACATAGTAACAGAGGAAAATGTTAGTTTTTGAAGAAGCATTTAACTCATTTTCTTCTCAATCGATAGTTCTCGAAATATTTAATGTTCGATAAAATATGCTGGGTCGTTACATCAATTCTTGCTTCACAAGGTTAACGTTGGCCTTATGTTCAAGGTCGTGCCAGGAAAAAAGATTTTTCAGAATGGAAAAAATGAACAGTCGATGAATTTTCCCATTATTTGATGTAGACGGTTCCGGAAAATTATGCAGAAACCTTTGTGAGGATGAAGAATGATAGAAGGGTCCCAATTTTTGCGGAGAAATGGACGACCTTCTAGACTGGACTTCGTTATTTCCTCAAAATTGACGGATTTTCACAGACCTCGCGAATTGTCCAACCATTACGGGATTTTGATTGTCCGGACTTAATAAAATGTTGTCTCACGTTAGAATTCCTCGTGAAATCGAGACGAACATTGGAACCTGATATTTTCTGACAAAACCTTTTATATAAAATTTATAATTTTGTATTTGTAAATAAATTGTATATCTCTAACAAACAGTTATCGAATAAAGCGGAAAATGTTCGATTCACGGCTTCATCTGGTATATGAATATAGCTTAATTTCGATGTCGATTTAGTATATACTGGCGTTATGTGGAATGGAAAGGATGTTTAGCAACACGGGAAGATTGTCAGATGGTCTCTTAGGATAGGAAGATGAACATATTTGTATGTAATCATATGAGGCGAACAGGCTAATATATATATATTTTTCAATATATATATTTCTATTTTTCCCAAAAAGTTGTATATATACTCCAAACAGTTTTACCGTTCACATCTATAGCATAGTAGTCGACAACTATACACAACTGGTAATCATTAGGTATGGAGTAAGAGTTTGGTTGCTACGAACAAGGATGTGTATGGTGTTACCACATGTTGGCTATAGTTTTGTTGTCCAGCTGCAAGTTTTAGACATAACTGTGTACAGGGTCTATCCCGCTGGAGAAATAATAAATTTCGAAATTGAGAAATTCCTCAAATGGTGATGTTGGTAGCTCTAAACAGTTCGAAGTGTGTGTGGCGTTGCATCATGTGGTGTAGGTTTACCCTTAGATGTTATTACATGAGATCAGATGTTTAGATGTTATTAGGTCTGTTTTCAAAGACATCATCTTCAGGCAGGCAGAGTTTGAAGATGGGCGTGACGTTCCTTAATGCCAGGAAAGTTTCTAAGCTTCATTTGACTTGATGTATATTCTCACTGGCTTTTATTTCATGTGGGAGTTTGTTCCAAGTGTAGGTATACTTCACTAGGAAAGTATCTAAACGCAGTTTTTACGGGATTTAAAAGCTGTCTAAGTGAACTCTTTGTTCCTGATGTTGTGTCTTGAGCTACGCTGAAGGTGAATCGCGAGTTTGACAGTAAATTTATTGCCATAAACTAGATTATACATGAGTGCAAGGCTCAGTTTGAGACGCCGTAGCCATAGAGGATCTAGTTCAAGCGTCTGGCAACGTTCTCTGTAGTCCACAGAGGACGGATAACAAATTAAACCTTTTCGTGAATTTTTCTTTGGAGACTTTCCAGAGCTAGCCTATCAGACTTGCGCAAGTGACTATATATGAACGTGCAGTACTCAAGTTGGGGTCGTACGCACAGCTTATAAAGGTTTAGTCGAGCTGCAGTAAGGAAGAATGAGTGCTTAATGTGTCCAATCGTTCGTCTCGTTTTAGCTATTAAGAAAGATATGTTCAGCGAAATTGACTGAGTTTGAATTACGTATACCCTGGTCGCGGACTGAGTTGGCAGTTGGAATACCATGACCATGCAGCTTTATAAAGTCCTCTGGTATATGACAACTGTGTGCGACGATGGTGGATTTATTTTCTGAGAATTTCATCAGCCAAGTTTGACACCAAGACTCTTATGACATGAAGTCCTCTCGTATATTTCCTAAAGAAGAATTGAGATCGCCAGGAGGAAATGTGTAGACAAATTTGATGTCATCAGCGAATAGGAATAGTTCGCCATGCTTGATAACTTTACATATATCATTTATCTACATAAGAAAGAGTAACGGTCCTAGGACGCTTTCTTGAATCACTCCACTGGTGACCGATCCGGGCGTTGAGCTGTTTGTATGCGGTCTGCAAGGTATGAAGCAAACCAGCTGAGCAACGGGTCACATGCCGAAAGATGCCATTTTTATCAGAAGGCGCTTATGAGGCACGTGATCCGAAGCCTTTTCTTGTCCAAAAGTATGATAATAATTGCATTCCCTGAATCAGCAGATTTTGTAACGTGATCAAAAATTCCAGCTGGCACGTCATGCACGGAAGTTTGCTGAGGAACCCATGCTGGAAGTGATTTATAAAATTTTGTGATAATAAGAATTCAACCATGCGATATTTTATTAACCTTTCCAACACTATATAACGAATTGAAGTATGGTTAATGGGACGATAATTGTTGATGTTTTGTCGCGAGCCGCCTTTGGAACGGGGCTGAATTACAGAATTTTCCCATTAGAGAGGGAAGGAGCCTAATGATAAAGAAAGATGATGAATATAAATGAATTTGAAATTCCCGGTCACATTGCGCTTGCGTTGCGTTTCACACCATACACTACAGTTAATTCTCGTGAAAGCTATACAATCACGTTTGTGGGTTAGCTATCTATCCGAATTGTGTGTTCAGTTTGTTCCCCAGTCAGTACTTCGGGTAGAAACCGGCCGACGAAAGGTTATTCCTCAAAACGATCGCACCCGACGTTATCACGTGGTTGCTTCTACCTACGGTCCATATGGTATGATTGAAACATTGGTACCACGTCCCACTTTATCATTAACAACGTGCGTACTGTTTTGTTTATCGCTTATTGATTATGCTTCAGTGTAACTTGCCACTTGTGCGCAAGTCAGTGCTTACTTATCTGACGGCTAGTGGCCAACCTTGATGCTCGTTATTTTTCCGACGAAAACATCGATTCTCGTTCGTACCATTTCAGCTACAATCGTTCAGCCTTTTATCGTGGATACTCATAATTCTTTTGACTGTTGGTCAAAGTTTTCGTCAGGTGCAGACTTCACTGATGGTTATCAGTAAGTTTTCTAATGTTTGCCCGTCTATATGCCCCCGGTATTTCTCGGATTGCCATCCTAGAAGCTCCACGGTTGTCAGACTACGGGTCACTAATTCCGCCTGATTTTAATGACAGTTAATCGCCGGGCGAGTTTACTACCGCCATAAGTGTAATGTTCAACCAGGTTGTACTAAATGTTTAGAACACCGTTTACCATCCCTGGCACTAAAGGTGTGTGTGATGATGGGGTTTTCGTATTGACTGCACTGGACCCAACGTCCGAATGGGATGCTATGGATTTCGTCCAAAGATAATTCAGCTTAAGTATTCTGCATTTTGTAGAACTCCAGTTAGATCGCGGAATGTGCAAACAAGGACGCTGTTTAGGAGCCGGTTAACACAAGTCGGCTGCAGTGTGACACACGCACAGGACACAGCCCAGAAGACGGTCCATTTTTCAGCAAGCGTGTCGGCCCTCCTATCTGCCCTCTTCTTGACAAATTTGCTACCCATTTTTCCAGAACTGTCTACATCGAATAATGCCGAAAGTTCCCGATTGTTCATTCTCCCCATCCCCAAATATTCTATTTCTTGCATGACCTTGACCATCAAGCCAGAGTTAACCTTGTAAAGCGAGAATTGTTGCAATCACTCAGCATAGTTTATTGAAAATTGGAGATTTTGAAAACCATCTTTCTAGAAGCAAGCGTCCGAAATGCTTTTTCATGAACTGGAATTTTTCCTTCCCATCACGTCTTTTTTCTCATTTTGGTTTCACAACTGTTTTATTGTATAATTAATAATTATGTGTATGTTATGCAGTTAGGCGTATCGCGTTACAATGTGTACATTGATCACGCTGATCTGAGCGTGTGTCTCACAGATGCGTTGAAAAATGTACCGTCATTGCTCCGTTCCAAGGACGGAATCTTTTGAAACACGCGTGCTACGCTGGAGGGGCATCCACGATTTTGGTACATTGGTCGTTTAAGAACAGCATAACGACCATCACGACCACATTGAAAGTAGGCTTCAAGCTAGTCGTTAATTTCCATCGTCGCATGCGCCTCGCATTGAGCACGGTAAGGCCAAGCAGACAGTGAAATAAGTTTCAGAAACAACGGTTTTATTACGAATCAATGTTCATGAAAAGGATGTACCCTCGCGGGTGTTACTGCCCAGAAGACTGGGTACTTGATGGCATAGAAAAAAGAACACAAAAGGTGTTCATGAGGCTCGAACGAGACATGGCAACCTTATTACCCATCATCCGAAGACATCCGAATAAGTTGGTTACCTTATTTATACCTTATGCATTCAGCCTGACACCATGATATTAACGGACAAATTGGCTGCGTGTAATCGATAGACCGTGGATAACTGTGGCATCTTTTAGCCAAAAACATTTTTCTGGTTACTGAGGTTGTTGAAATTTCCTGGCGTTTTTCAGTTTCTTAAATCCTGGAATTCTGTTGCTGCGAAATTCTTTTGTTTCGATCTTCCGAAGGCGAGAGCAAAGAATGTGCGGTAGTTCAATAGCATAGGGATTGATGGGAAAATATCAAAAGTGGCATTCTATGTTATTTCGTAGAATTGATGGTGAAGTATAATGGAAATCGATATCATCAACGTAGAGACGTACGGCCTTGTTTAAATGTGGACGCAACTAAGCAGGAAAACTCAATGATACTTCCGAGGATTGTACCGTTATTAAAACATGAGAACTAAGCTTCTTATAAAACCACAAACGTAAGGTACGCCTATAAGCTTATTTCATTGTAGGACAATGCACAAAATTGAACAAGTTAGTGGTATTTTCATGGTTATATTCGCCGCTCTCTGAAGAATAAGTAACTGCTCCGTCCAGTCGTCCTATCTTAAATGTTACGCCAAACTGTACTCCATATTTAGACATAGTAGGCTTCAACTTGTGGCAAATGTTTCCAATGTCAGCGGTTGTGATAAACTTCCGGTAACCATCCGTTACGTACCGCTTAATGTCAGCATTTGGTGTATCGTACTGGAACAGACTCCTGCATTCGTTCAGTTCACCGACAGTGAGCCCACGATTCGTAGAATGGGACTCATATAATAAACGATTGACAGTGTGGTTGTGCTCCAACTCGGAAGAGCACACAATCAGACACATATCTTGTCGGACCACATGAAATCGTGATCCGCAACATGTGTCACGAGAACTGATTTGTTATAATTAACAACAGTTAACCCACTAGACGGGTCGCACACCCCTGCATACAATCCTACACCTTTTATACTTCGTATAACGATAATAAATCTGCACGGTTTTCAGGAAACCATGTCACCTTACCTAATCGTACGTCAAAGCAGTTTTCGACATATGGATCATCCAACGAACGTAAATAAAGACCACCCCATCCAAGTACTTCTGAAAGCACTCTTGGAACTGTGAGAAAGTCAAAAGTTTTGATTCTGAAACATCGCCCTGTAAACCGCAATACAATCCAATTCCTGGAAGTAAAAATAAATTAACAAAAATACAACAATTAACAAATGAAAAAATTTAAATAATAAACTATAAATAACCCCGTCATCCTCGTGTTAACACTGTCACACGCAGTCAACCATTAACAACAGCAGCCATGCCGAAATTTGGAAAGATATACGATAAGGTCGTTTTCAGTTGTCGGTCAGTTAAAACAAGCAGATGTGAATACATGACGCAGACTTCAACGATTTCAATTTCTGTACCAGGTATCATACTAATAGAGCGGTTTTCTCTAGTAAAATAATTTTCCCAAACATGACAGCTCAGGAAATCATGGTCTACGACGAGCATTCAAGGAAAATGGGAAGCTTACAGAGCTTCGGATGAAATAACACATTACGAACACTGGACAACTAACCACTCATTGAACTACGTGGAGTCTGAGAACGGGATAATTTACACACAAAACATCAAACATCTGCGATCGTTCTCTAAAGAGCACTCTCGTGCCATATTTGGGTCAACCGAACGTCAGTTTTAGTCACATCTTCAGGAGATCAGTTGACGGAAACGAAATCCTGGAAACGTGGTTGGCAAACTGTTGTTCAACTTGTTTCTAACGGAAATGTTGTATATGCTACAATATACGTCGATAAATTATTTCATACGCTTGGTATTCCGATTTATAATCGTTGCATCCATACTATCCGCTGTTCCGTTCAGGTGGCCTAAGATATGGACAACACTGATGAGGAGCACACGGGTGAAATCGGGATGAACATTATAAGTTAGACTGATCTGCTTCAGTTTCGTAGGCCGTAGGTCTGGTTAAACCGGTTTCCAACGTCCATTCCTTTCAGGACGCTGCCACTCAACCGATAATCATAGGTATCCGTGATACGAAGGTAGAACGATTGTAGCTAAAATGGTACGAACGAGAATCGATGTTTTCGTCGGAAAAATAACGAGCATCAAGGTTGGCCACTAGCCGTCAGATAAGTAAGCACTGACTTGCGCACAAGTGGCAAGTTACACTGAAGCATAATCAATAAGCGATAAACAAAACAGTACGCACGTTGTTAATGATAAAGTGGGACGTGGTACCAATGTTTCAATCATACCATATGGACCGTAGGTAGAAGCAACCACGTGATAACGTCGGGTGCGATCGTTTTGAGGAATAACCTTTCGTCGGCCGGTTTCTACCCGAAGTACTGACTGGGGAACAAACTGAACACACAATTCGGATAGATAGCTAACCCACAAACGTGATTGTATAGCTTTCACGAGAATTAACTGTAGTGTATGGTGTGAAACGCAACGCAAGCGCAATGTGATCGGGAATTTCAAATTCATTTATATTCATCATCTTTCTTTATCATTAGGCTCCTTCCCTCTCTAATGGGAAAATTCTGTAATTCAGCCCCGTTCCAAAGGCGGCTCGCGACAAAACATCAACAATTATCGTCCCATTAACCATACTTCAATTCGTTATATAGTGTTGGAAAGGTTAATAAAATATCGCATGGTTGAATTCTTATTATCACAAAATTTTATAAATCACTTCCAGCATGGGTTCCTCAGCAAACTTCCGTGCATGACGTGCCAGCTGGAATTTTTGATCACGTTACAAAATCTGCTGATTCAGGGAATGCAATTATTATCATACTTTTGGACAAGAAAAGGCTTCGGATCACGTGCCTCATAAGCGCCTTCTGATAAAAATGGCATCTTTCGGCATGTGACCCGTTGCTCAGCTGGTTTGCTTCATACCTTGCAGACCGCATACAAACAGCTCAACGCCCGGATCGGTCACCAGTGGAGTGATTCAAGAAAGCGTCCTAGGACCGTTACTCTTTCTTATGTAGATAAATGATATATGTAAAGTTATCAAGCATGGCGAACTATTCCTATTCGCTGATGACATCAAATTTGTCTACACATTTCCTCCTGGCGATCTCAATTCTTCTTTAGGAAATATACGAGAGGACTTCATGTCATAAGAGTCTTGGTGTCAAACTTGGCTGATGAAATTCTCAGAAAATAAATCCACCATCGTCGCACACAGTTGTCATATACCAGAGGACTTTATAAAGCTGCATGGTCATGGTATTCCAACTGCCAACTCAGTCCGCGACCAGGGTATACGTAATTCAAACTCAGTCAATTTCGCTGAACATATCTTTCTTAATAGCTAAAACGAGACGAACGATTGGACACATTAAGCACTCATTCTTCCTTACTGCAGCTCGACTAAACCTTTATAAGCTGTGCGTACGACCCCAACTTGAGTACTGCACGTTCATATATAGTCACTTGCGCAAGTCTGATAGGCTAGCTCTGGAAAGTCTCCAAAGAAAAATTCACGAAAAGGTTTAATTTGTTATCCGTCCTCTGTGGACTACAGAGAACGTTGCCAGACGCTTGAACTAGATCCTCTATGGCTACGGCGTCTCAAACTGAGCCTTGCACTCATGTATAATCTAGTTTATGGCAATAAATTTACTGTCAAACTCGCGATTCACCTTCAGCGTAGCTCAAGACACAACATCAGGAACAAAGAGTTCACTTAGACAGCTTTTAAATCCCGTAAAAACTGCGTTTAGATACTTTCCTAGTGAAGTATACCTACACTTGGAACAAACTCCCACATGAAATAAAAGCCAGTGAGAATATACATCAAGTCAAATGAAGCTTAGAAACTTTCCTGGCATTAAGGAACGTCACGCCCATCTTCAAACTCTGCCTGCCTGAAGATGATGTCTTTGAAAACAGACCTAATAACATCTAAACATCTGATCTCATGTAATAACATCTAAGGGTAAACCTACACCACATGATGCAACGCCACACACACTTCGAACTGTTTAGAGCTACCAACATCACCATTTGAGGAATTTCTCAATTTCGAAATTTATTATTTCTCCAGCGGGATAGACCCTGTACACAGTTATGTCTAAAACTTGCAGCTGAACAGCAAAACTTTAGCCAACACATGGTAACATGATACACACCTCCGTTTGTAGTAACCAAACCATCCTGGTACACTCTTACTTCATACCTAATGATTACCAGTTGTGTATAGTTATCAACTACTACGCAGTAGATGTGCAAGTGAAAACATTTTGGAAAATATATGTACAACTTAGCCTGTTTGCCCCATAAGATTACATAAAAATATGTTTTCACTTCCTATCCTAACAGACCATCTGACAATCTTCCCGTGTTGGTGAACATATTTTCCATTCCACATAACGGCCGTATATACTGAATAGACATTGAAATTCGGTTGTAGTCATATACTAGGAAGTGCTGTGAATCGATGATTTTTCGCGTTTTACGATAACAACTGTTTGTTAGAGATATACATTTTAGTAACTAACACAAAATTATAAATTTTATATATAAACGGTTTGGCTAGCAAATATCAGATTTCGTTGTTCGTCATACTTCACATGATCATTTCACGTTCTCCTGTTTATCACGTAATTTTGATTTTCATTCTCGATTCCACGATGAATTCTAACGCGAGACAACATTCCATAAAGTCCGGACAATAAAAATCACGTACTGGTTGGAATTCCGTCGATTTTGAGGAAATAACGAAGTCCAGCCTAGAAGATCGTCCATTTCTCCGCAAAAATTGGGACCCTTCTATCTTCCTTCATCTTCACAAAAGTTTCCACATATTTTTCCGGAACAGTCTACATCAAATAATGGGAAAATTCATCGACTGTTCATTTTTTCCATTCTGAAAAATCTTTTTTCCTGACATGACCTTGAACATAAGGCCAACGTTAACCTTGTGAAGCGAGAATTGATATAACTATTCAGTATTTTTTATTGAAAATTGAAAATTTTGAAAACTATCGTTTTAGAAGCAAGTGAGCTAAATGCTTCTTCATAAAGTGGAATTTTCCTCTTTCATTATGCCCGTTTTGTTGCTTTATTCCCATATTTTGTGTATTGTACAATTAACAATTCTGTGTACGGTATGCGTTTCACGTTACCATGTGTATACTGATCACGCTTTCCTGAGCGTGTTTCTCACAGATGCGTTGAGAAATATACCTTCATTATTATCGATAGGTAGTTAATTGTGAATACAGGTGAAATCGGAGGTTCGTGAGTAGTTGGCTATATTTAGGCAGTAACGCTCAATAATTTTGCAACGTGGTTTTCGTAAGATAAATGATCACCAGCCTCGAACTATTCGTTTCAACCGACCGTTAATTGTTTTGTTCTTCAAGTGTTGGCAAGATTGATAATATTAATGGTGGGTTTTGTGAAGGTGTTTATGCGTTTTCCTTCAGAGTCAACAATTCATGTTCGGTTAATTGTTAACTGTCTTGTGCCGATAAATGTATTATAGATAAATCTGATGAGACATGCGTTCATACACAGTTTGTTGGCCAATTTGTGAGAAAGTCGCTTTCATGCTACAACCCTTTTTATGTGAAGGATTATCTACAGAGCTCGAAAGATTTAATCTAGGGTCGGTAACTTTCGGGATTCAAGGAGCTTAGAAGTTGTTCAGATAAACACATGAAGAATCAGTGTTTGATACTTGCTTGGTTTAAGCAAAAGTCTAGCAGTGGGCGCTTGAAGTATGATAATTTGAGTGTGAGGACAACTGAGGTCACGTGGTAGATGGCGTATCGGTGTTTCCAGTACAAGCGACGTAGGAGCGGAAGCCGTGGATTGCGACGTGTTTAGCGAGTTGGGTTCACATACTTCCCATTGCACTGTTCTCGTAACACATGCTGCCAATCGCGCTACGACGTCGTCAGGACCACGACCCAACTGCTTTTCTGTACGATATGCCTCCAACAAATCGTCGGCTCACTGCAGGTGAAGTGAGCGAATTCAGACACCTGTTTCAGTACGACACCCCAAGTGCTGAGTTGAAGCAGTATGCTGCAAACGTTCATGGAATATATATAGCGACCATGGATATTTGCAATATCCGTCATTGGTGGAAACCTCCAACAATGAGTAATTGTGTTTGCGTACATTGGTGTTGCAGAAAACCCGTCTCAAATTCTTGATTGTACAGTGAAAAGCGGCGTACTGCATGTCATCAAAGACGACAATAGTAGATACACGCACATAAGTTTCGCACGGAAGCAGCAAGTGCAGTTGCTCGGACGTTTCTCTGGTGTAGTAAACGTCGATGCCACGCATGGGATTAGCCGCCACAAGTTGGTCCTTTATCAGCTCATATTTGCGGCTGTAGCCCGAAGCTTTATCAGTTTCTGGTCACGGACAAGATGGGTCGTGGGCGACCCATGACGTAGGCCTGTGCTTGGAATGAAAAATACCACAGGGTACAAGTGGGCTGATTGTCGATCACAGACGTCAGTGCGTCAGACCAAGAGACTTCATAGGAAAACCTGCTTCCATGCTAGTTCAACAATTTCGCTCTTTGGAAACCATATGAGATTCCATGTACTAAGGGGTTCATGTAACCTCGTAGACTTACCGAGTTCCTTGCTACCATGTTGCCAGACCGCCTTAAGCTCGATCCCATTGAGCAGTGAACAAAGCAAGCAGATCACACCGATCAAGGCTCACATTGTGCGTAGAGATCGCCAGTTGCAATCATACCTACCTACTCACGGTGTCGTTAAATATCTGTTGTTCCCAGTTATGTGTGGTGATGATTATGCACCCTCACATTTAAGTCGGTTTTCAGCAGCTTTTTCATGGGTTATCAAATGCACGAGCCAAATAGAAATGATTTACAACTTATGCTGTGCAAGTTCACTATTCACTCGTTGTTAACTCGTTCTACCAACCAAATAACGATGTTCAGGTAACTCGTTAAATTATTTCGCTATCAACTTACCGCGATTCTTCAACGTCCTTGATAAAAAAAATTATACGTTGAAACTGAATTATGTCCTACAGCAAAATAGGCCTATTTCGTGCTTTCTATAATATTCCGTCAGCCAACATTCAGAAGATATTATAAACTAACATATTTACGGTCCACCCTTGTGGGCATTTACTACCTGCTGATAGTTTTTAGCAAATGGCTGTTTCCAACTAGTTTCGGCCTTGAAGCACCATAGCGGAGAACTACCCAATTGTCTTGTGGTCACCATATACGGTACTTCGAAATTGACAACCCAGTAGAGGAAGTATACCAACTGTTATCTCACTGATATATGACAGGAAAAATTCGGCGGCAGAGATCTATTCAGTTTGCAAGTTGCCTGTTTCTGTAATTGTGGTGGAAAAAATGGTTGAACTACATTAAACTCCGATACGGAATAAGGAGTGAAGTGAAAGACTAGAGTCGTGGGAGATAAACTGTTTTCATGAGAAGTGTAATAATACTGGTAAACAATCAGAAGGCCCGAGCAGAGTTACTGGAGCAAGAAGCTGGAGGCGAAATCTAACCGAAAAGTGGAATTGAAAGATGGATTGAGAATGACGCAACGCTTTAGTGCGTTTGTGCACTAAATTATCACTTCCTCAGGTATACGCAACAATACCAGACGCGAAGTGAAAATACCGATAATTATGGAGACCGAAAATATATTATACGATAATTACAGTTAGCCTCGATCAGCGCTAAACAACACCGATACGCGAAGTAGCTAGGGAGGCTCAGGATCCGACCGTCGAGCGCGCGAGAAAGCCGGAAGAATGTGTATGGCGGCCCTGACGCGCATAGGCCGACAAGCATGCAAACAAACAAACGCGATCGCACGCGTCAAGCAGACGACAGGCAAGGATCCTTAAGGTCCTATGTACAATGGGAGCTACGATTTTTGAAACGATTTTACACATCGTACTGCATGCAGACCGGGGTTATCTCCAGGTCACTACAAGGTTACTGACACGTTGTAACGTTGCGTTATTCTCTATACATTCATTATTAACACGTTAAACACGACACCCTAACTGTTTGATTCCATTCGTACTAAATTTGGTGCAGATATCCTATAGCAGTGCAATGAATTTAGCTGGCTGCCAATCAATGGCGTTAACGGCCAACCTGTAGTGGTCAGGACTAGTTACTGAATAGACTAGGTAACTTTGAGCGTACTTTACTAGGCTATCGATGATAACAAAATGAACGAATGGGACAAAATAGTTACAAAGTTCCAGCAAGTTATGGTAATCAAAAGGGTTTGACTCACAGGAAAGTGTTCACAGGTGTTCGAGCTGACCACCACAATATTCCAAGTTACCAGTATCCGGAAGTGAGGGATATCACAGAGTTGCCGTGGACTGATGAAGCGCGATCAGGGATGCGACGATGTTCGTAGTACAACGGAGCTAAAAATTGGATTATAGATCCGTGTAGTATCGTCAAACGACTGCGCAACGGAGAGAAGAGCAGACTGGCGTACACAAAATTTCTATTGTATTGCAAGGTCACTTTTTATCAATTTCAACAAAATGCAAAGGTGATACAAAAAGTTGCTGTACAAAAATGAAGCATCGTTGGCAAACAAAAATAAGCGAATCTCTACAAACCTGACACGTGCACCCAGAAGAGTTCATTCAAACCCGTTGTGTAAATTTTCTGATCAGTTCCAACAAAATTATACAGTGCGGTCTGGTGCAGCAGTTACGCGAGATTATCAATCTGAAGTATATAACAATGAAAACGCCACATACTTACGGCAAATTGCAGGTGTGGAACATGAATTCTGCATGTGCATTTCGGGTTGTGTCCACTCCCATTTGGAGTCAATCCACACAAAACCCCTAACTCTGAAGCACAACATCCTTGGAGTAAAAACGCAGAGAACCTTGGTCGTCACCCACTCAGTGCAGTGAACTGGACTAAGTCGAAAAATGATTTGCTCTTGCTGTTCAGGGCAACGTGGATTTGTAATCGGTTTCTTTTATCCATGCACTCAGACCACTACCGAAAGCATCCGCCTCGACAGAAAACGCAGTCTGGTCGATCTACGGATCACACCAGTCAAGCATCAGGACGTCAGCAGGCTCAGGCCTTCATCAAGTCCTGGATTTGAAATTGAGATTGAAATTGAAAGTAGCTATGCACTGAAGCGTGTTGAATGGATAGCAACCGTTAATAACGCCGGTGTCGGGAACCATAACTCATGATTGTGTGCTTAACCGACTTTATGACAGTTATCTAGCAATCAGTCATTATCACTTATTTTGTTTTACTACTTGCTTTCATATTAGTAGTGACCTTGCGTGTTTTTAAATCAACTAGCTGATATCGTTATGACGAAGTAATTTTTCGAAGCACTTATCTTGCATTAAACACATTGTGTAGAAACATTACGACTATGACTATAAACGTATGGACGATTCTGTTGTTAGTCAACATAAAGTACTTAACATTAAACGGAAGACACATGGATATCTTCTACAATCAAATACTAACACCCGAAATGTGCAAAGTTTCAAACGATGAAGCATTGTCAATGGGATTGCAATTTTCCAGAGCAGAAAAGTTACCCATAAACAGTGAGCAACGAAAGAATTAAACTTGATATTAAACGTTTCAGTATCAACAATATTAATTTGTGGATTTTCAAAGTTGTTCAAACTGAACTAAAAATGTCATTACATTTATAATTAGATACATGAAAATCGTGAAGCACGCGTGCGTAGTGTATATCTGAAATCGCTTAACTAAAGGGGTCATAAGGATGACTAAAATTTTGAATAGATTAGAAATTCGTGTCGACGTTATGTCAAATAATATAACCTGCTATATCATTTGAACGGAGTTTAGGGTCATGACGAGATGAGCAGTGTATCAGCCGAAAAGAGTTCAGCTTCGTCATAAGGAACAAAAATGAGTGTGCTTATTGAACTGATAATAATCGACAGACAGGGATCCTTGTCTGTCTAACTCTAGTCGCTTGAGCGACCAAGTACATTTCTAGTACGTTAAACAAAACTTGAAAAGATGCATGCCCAAAGAACCTGGAAAGTGGAATAATGGGGAGGTGGTTGAAAAAGACGCAATCACCGGTTATGCCCTTTTTTGCACGATTGAAAAAAATGGCATTAAGTTTGTGACAGGCTTGCTGTAACGAGGCCATACAAAAGAATGCTTACATAATTTATAACAAAACATTCAAGGTTGTAGCAGTAAACTTCAGGGGAGCCACGGGATCATCAGTCATTACAACTTGGTCTCAAATGTCTTCAGGTCAGTGAGAGTCAATTAATAATCCTGCGGGTCAGTAAGGGCCCTAAGGATCTTTATTTTCAGTGCATCTGTACCCCTCTCTAAAGATGGTAGTATATAGACGGACAAGTCTCAACTGCATCAAATAGTGGTTTCTGTTTTATTTCCGGCTACTCTCTAGTTTAGCGCTAATCCGGTTAGTTGGAGAGAACTGACTGGAAGTTGCAGTTACGAACAGGAGGGGAAAGAGAAAATTAACGCGGTGTCGACATCAGTTAAGTGTCATTGACCTAGCCTTAATAAGTCTTTTTTACCCGCATAGTTCCCACTCTGAACCCATCCAGGTGTACCACTAGAGTTGCTACCTAGCATTTCAAACAAAATTGCCTAGGGTCTCAATTATTTTGTTATATTAAAGTCTATATTATGCACAAACACAAAAGTTGAAAAGGTCATATGCTATACTGTGAAGTAGAAAACATCATCAGGTGCCAGGTGGACTGAAAACAAGGTCACAGCTTCAGCGCTGTTAAATTTAATCGGTTTAAACAAACCGCAGTGTTCTTGTTGTTAGCCCCACCCTTTTAAAATTTCGCAATAGAAAGCTAGTGGCCTCTATTGATATGGTCTTATTTGTTTTTTATCTGTTGTATAGAGGAGATTCTGGAAGGCAGCCCTCAACTTGGTTAGTCAGCTCTCGAGTTCTCACACTTGGGGAGGTATTTCTAGTGTGACCAGCAAAGAAGAGGTATCATTAAGCAATACTAAGAAGGAGCTGGTTGTTGACAAACTGGAGGTAAATGTATACGTTAGTATCAAATTGTAGGGATAACATAAAATAACAACGAAGTCGCGTGACTTAGTTTAAGCTGTCAGCTAAATAACAAATTACCTCTTCAGAAACTCCAATAAGTTATTTTCAGTTTTGGGTTTCAATTATGCCGAGCGCCGTTTAACCTTTGCGTAAAATTCTTGTAGTAGCCAGCCTCTGTAAATTCTCCACACAATTAGCCAGAAACCGGTTGGGTGTAGAAGTTATATCCCAGTCGGATTGCGACATCTTTTTCCTGTAGTGTCCAAGGCTGATCTTTGCGGTTATTCGCATAAAGAAGTTGAAGCATTTCCGGAACATCGTACTCTTTTGCTTTTCCAGCATCTTGCAAATGAGCGCCCGCATCCCAAGGGTAACTTGTTAAACCGCCCCAAACTAATTTGACTACTAGGCTGTTCATATTATCCATTCAGCGTACAGCCATAAACTAAGTCCTTTCTCTCGTCTGGCTGTTTAATCTGAATAAAAAGACGTGAACTTAGAATCCATGTTATAAGTAGAGATTAACGTGGGTTTTATAGAATGTCACAAACGTTCGTTTTTTCTACATATCACACCTTCTGTCTACAGGCGGTGTTGCACTGCCGCGTGTGACGGGAGTCGTTAGTTGTTTTGATATTTAGATTCTCTGCATGCTTTACCTGTTGCGATGTGTGACTTCATTTCAAGCATACAAACGTTGAAGAGTACCTCCCACATGCTTTCGTGTGAACGAAGGCCTTCAGGAATATTTGGCGGCAGGTCTCATTTCGAAGCCTATGACGTTGTTGTCAACGACCGTTGTTGAGCACAAGTATTAGCCATGTATCTCACCAGTTCCACACCAAAACAGAATACCTAATTTGTGTGCACCTTGTATATATCGTCGATATAGATGAACGTAGCTTGTCTTGAATTACCAGTTTGTGTCAGATGTAACGAAAGTGTTAATAATATTGAATAAAATGTTTTTAGATGTACTTCCTCAAATGGGATCTCTGCGGTCGGCTACATTCTTGTTTGGAATTACCACGTAGAGATAGTCTGAATAAAGGATCAAACCGGAAATTCTAAATTGTACTAGCCAAAGCTGTTATCCACTCGGCCATCAGTCCAATGAACTTCAGTTGTTACAGGGGCATCTATGTATCAAAGATCAGGGCCCAGTGGACCAGGAAGTAAGCATATAAGAGAGTCGGTTTGCAACTCAATGTGCTGCAGGCGAGATAGTGTATACAGACTAAATGTGTATGCTAAACAAAAATTAGAACAAATACAGTCTGAGATTGTTGGTCTGGATTTGCGCATTATACCAAGGACAGTCTTAGCCCCCTTATAATGCCGTTAATACGGAAGTAGAATAATGCGGGTTTGAGTTCAGTTTCTTGGAATACATCTTTAATATCTACTCTCAGCTTGTTTCTCGTATGATTGTCCCTAAAGTAAAGCACTTTGCTGTCCAGAAGTACTGTTTCCCACGCAACGTGTTTCCATTCAACATGTGTTTATCAAATCAGATCACTGATCACTTGTAGCCAGTCAAATCGGAAATCTTTTGACGGCAATTATAACAAATCAACTATCGCTGATTGGTGGTGGTTGGTTGGTGGATCAGGCCACAGTTTTCAATCTAGCATCCGAATGTTCTGAGAAACGTTATAATGTTGAATTTGTTGATAGCAGGATTTCGCTGGTCGTGTGAAGAGGTCAGTTATCTCTCATCGAGTTACACCGTTAGTAGGGACCGGTTTACTGCAAACTATCTACGTAATCACGAGCCACTTTATTTTATCCAAGACTTGAGGTAAATTCTCGATACATAACCTTCCTAAAATGAAACACTTCAGGCAGTCTAATAATTGGACGTTAACCACGTAGAAGCAGGCATTCTTCTGTTCCATCAGTTCTTGTGAATCCAAAATGATGCTGCTGAAGTTGCTCAGTTGCCGTTCCTTGCGTCATTCTTGAACCCTAATTCACGGCTTATCAAAACCGTTGCAACCTTTGGGTTCTTAGGGATGGTTTTTTGCATCAATCATTTGTGAAATAGTGTCATTTCCCCGCTGAGGCGTATCAAGCCCACAATTATGCAACACTAATGAAGCTCAAGTTAAAAACCCCTTTAAAAATGGTTTCAATTGCCTTTAAAATTCACGGCAGTTGCCTTCTCATATCAGCTTTTGTGTTCATTTCGACTAATACGGCTTACTCCATGAGGTTTTAGAACAAGACATTTGTTGTTCACCTCCATAGCGTATAAAGTGCTCTTGAGCCCGCTGTATATTTTCGGTTGACAAGCTTTTAGACGACTTATTCACAAGTCATTGTCTTTAGTTTCTGTTGTTGGACCTAGGTAGATTCACAAAATACCATGTACCTAGCTGTAACTTCTTTAGGCTTATTTCAAGATACGCATGCTAGACACATGTGTTTCGCTCTGTTGTTGTGTACAGTACGGTCTGATGGACTCTAATATATACCTATTTTTTCATCTGTTTACGATATAATTCATAAAATTAAAGCACAGGTTCAGTAAAAGTACAGTCATCAAACCTCAACTCTATAGCCGCAACTTAGAGCGGTAAAGTGTGAGAACTTCCAATCTTTGCATTTTACTCCCTGTTTGATTGTCGGGCGAGTGTGATTTCTGGAAAGACTTAGATCATTAACTTCTCTGTCTTCTAGAGCTATTCCTTCTCGGTTCTCCTTCTTGGTTGCAGTCACCTTTATATAACTTGTGCGTCTGGCTGTTCTTCGTGTGAGTTCTGTTAGTTCATTCTCTTCACGTTGTTTCCAGAATGCATTATTTGTCAATAATTTCGAATTTTTCTATGCCTTGGGCCGACCAATACTCGCTACTATTAGAGACCAGTTTCGCTTCCTGAGAGTTCAAAACTCTAACAGGAAGCACTTATTTGTTTCTTCACCTTTCCATTTAATACACCTTAAGGAAACCACATATCTCGGAGGATTTACCCTAAGCACAGTAGTTATTTATACAGAACGTTTGTTGTGGACACTTTTTTAATAGATGGCCCCAGTTAGCCGTAATAATACGTTCCTGTTTTGTCTGAACGCCAGATTTGTATAAGACTTAAAAATAGCTAACTCATATCCTGCTGATCTATTTACATTCCACGGAGTTACTTTGGATTATGAAGCGTTTATCAGGTGTTAAACCCTTCCATCTAGGGGACACCTTCCTGTTTCGTTTCTGAGCATTCTAGCTTCTTTCCGAACCGATTACTCGTCGCAAGTGGTTCAACGACACAACTTATGTGAGCCACGGAGACCATCACTCTGTGTTAGGGTCACCTGATGATTGTTCCTGTATTCAAGAAGAATGTCCGAAGCAGTGTTCGCTAATCTAAAACACCTCTGGTGACAGAGAGGTGCCAGTTTGATGCATAAATCCGCATATATACGTAGAGAGTGAAGACCGTATTTCTTCAGGGCAGCAAGACTTGTCCGCTCTAGATAGAAGACGTGAACCTTCTTCAGGTATTTGACCACCCACGTCTGCGTTCGATTGTTCGTATCAAGTGGCATCAACTTACAGGCAGCGAAGAGGTTAGGAGGCGTGTGCTTGGTAGTGGTTGTCAAAAGAGTTCTCTTCTGTAATCCTCACGTTTACTCATGTTCGGATGGATACGCCATGTACTAAGGATGCCAGCTAGTTATCTGCTACAATGGGCACTATTTACGGATGTTGCTGTCGACTGGTGCAAGGTATGAGGTGGACAGATGATAATCTGGTGTAAAGAACTGAGGTCGTTCACCAAAAGGTTACCCAGTGTGAGTGGGGCTCATCTTCTGGGCTAAAGACCTCACGGCTCATAAGGTTGATGTTTGGAGACGTTAAGTCAGATAGTGCCCAATGGAGTTTAATGTTTTGTGGACGCAGACGACACTAGGCCTGTAAAATCGTTCATTGCCTTATGGGCCTTGATAAAAACAAATCCACAAACGCGTACACTCATTTGCACGGCTGATGTGTACTCACACACGGTGGACAGCAGTACAATGCCGTTTGCGTTGGTGGTACGTTCACACAATGCGTAAACAGCACTTTAATAGTTAGTTCCGGTCCATTATTTTCTTTTTGTTTATAATCGTTCCATAGTTTTCAAAAATGAGCACTACACTACTTACGTAACAAGCTGCCCGGTATACAACATGTAGCTTAAATTTTATCGTTGTTTAAAAGGATTGTCTATGGGGTGAGTGCGTTTATTGATGTGGAGTAGTAAGAGCCTTAATGAAGCCGTTTTACTGATGATGCCATACTTTCGTTTATAGCTCGATTATTTGTTCGCAAGGTGTAAGCAAGTTGGTGCTGAACGTTTAAATATAAGTAGCTATTTTTGGCAGTTAACTTTCCTCCATTCCCTTTATCAGTCTCTTTTGCTGTACATGGTTTATTTTTATTCATGATTGTGTTGCAGTTGAGCGTCAGCTAGAACAAATGAAGTATTGCTTACTGTGATGTTGATGATGACTACAACAGCTCCTTATGTTGTCCTTTAGATGGAAGATTTTTTTACTGTTCCCCGTCACAATGCCGATATTTCTTAGATTACTGCCGGTTTCTTGTCCAGCTATTCTACTCTAAGACAGCATCACGGATTTTTGGCATTGTCCGTCTAAAAGACTGTCTTATTTTTAACTCCTTATAAACTATACTGTACAGTTCCCTTGGGACTCTCCAATTCTTCTTCCAAATAATTTCTGTGTCCCAACATGGTCACATAATTTTGACAGTGTGAACATAGGACACGCGCGCTCATCCTACATACTTAAAACGATTCGGTTGAATCTGGACGGATTACTAACGGTGAATGTCAGAGGAAACTTCGGTCACGAAATTTGACAGTTTTATTTACCATGCAAATTAGGGTTAACTGTATAGTACTGCCATTATAGCAACTCGTGAAACTAAACAACCCTCAGAAGAATTGAAGTGAGTAAAGCAAAAAGGTTTCATGCGATATGAAGAAAATCCAATGAAAATCTCCCCAAGCAGACTTCTTGAGGGTTTCTCGGCCATGTTTCCCTCGCTTATTTTGTTGCAAGATAGAAAAATCCATCCAATTTTATTCTTGGAATAGGTCTCAGGTATTATTTATTGATGGTACAAGACATCGAAATAAACGGATTTAGAATACCCAGGTATGGTTTTTCCTGGATTCAACTTCTCCCTCTCTTGAACTTTTATGTTGGGTTGACAGTCTGTGAGATGTTCTGCAGACATCTGGTTGGTAAATTTTATATTAGAGCAATGAATTAATCATTCTACGTATATTTGCGTTTTTTTGAAAATAATTCTTTTCACTGGTCGGTTTCTTCTTCTCATACCATAAGTCAAAACCTTTATTTTAGTTGGCCTCGATGTGGATAAGCTGTTTATATAAAAATCGAGTCTATATATTCCGTGAGATTTTGATTCAAAGGCTCGGTGAATTTAGTAGAGATAAATTTCTGTTCTGTTCTCAGATTTATGCAATCTAGTTTACAGTCAAGCTCAGATTTTGTGCCAGTTATACACTGAAGGGAGTGATTTGAAAGTTTATCGATGAGAGAAGTAGCAATAAAATTAACGATGAGTTGTCGGGTATTAGAGAATTGGTTGATATGTATTCGCCACTTCAAACTGATCATAGCCTTAGCGTTTCCACAGACGTTTAAGTGATCTCTCCTTGGAAGGATGCATTAAACCCAAGTTTCACTTTTGTTACAACCCTTCAGTTGTTCTCATCTTTTCCGAAATCAAGTCGTGAACTTCAGTTTACTTTCTTAAGAAGTGATCCTGTTGACCACTATGTCGTTAGTCACAAAGAAAACCATGACAAAAGTATCACATACACACCCTCTGTTACATTTGCACTTTAAGCTTAATGCGTCGTTTCACAGGTTTGATGAGTTCTGTGATTTCAAATTGAGATGAGAGAATATGTCCGTGAAACCATCGGTTGAAGCTAACAGAACGGTTACTCTGTGTCCTATCAAGTCGATGGGGGCAATCTTAGCGCAGCTGACAAATGACTATGGTAGAGCTTTTTCACAAAGCATTTTAGCTGTTCTCAATGCTTACAAAATGGGGCAATGGCTAGGACTGTTACCTCGATAATCTAGAGTAGCCTACATCCCGGTCTTAACGATATCTGTCCAAATAAGCAACTTGTTTACAATAAGTTTTCACTCACTTATGTATGTTCCATCACATCTGCAAAGAAAACTTACTCCATGAATGATTTTGACTAACTTACCTGAAGTCCTTCTAAACGAAAAATAATAAAAAATTTCTACTAAAGTCAACAACAATACTCCAAAAATCAACAACATCAGTAATGTTTTACCTTAATTATTTATTAACTTCATTACTCAATTATCAGCGGCTAAAAAGTAGCGAAAGTTTAACAATCAGCAATAAATCGAGTTACGAAGGAATAGAGACAAGCACTCAAGAAACTGAGTCGCAAAACACAGCACATGTCTTGGTTTACTGTATTTCTCAACAGTGAAAGAATTAACTCGTTCGCTGATGACATGCTGATAAATTGTTTGACGGAATTTCTTTACAGGTATACTTGTCTATGGAACTTCTGTAAGTTTGGCATCATCCGAGTGAGGCAACAATCGGAGATGAAATATATCATATCCCTCTTGCGAGAATTAAAACTGTTTGAGTTTTGAGAAATTTCATGAAATTCTAAAGTACAAACTAAAAGAGACAGGGATAAACTGTGCAAGTGTTGTTCAAACTAGAAACGACGCTCTGTCGGCCATCGGTTGAAATTAAAACAAAAGGAACTTTTAGGAAATTAAAAAGTCAAACCCAAACGCATGTTTTGTGAGATCGACCTTCACAATTGTCAAAGATGAAATACCTCCACACCAAAAAATGCATGTCTATAAAATGTATCGCGCATTGAATTTTGCATAGTAATTAATTGATCACATTGTTCAAAGTCTGGTGACATCAGTTATACTACAATTTAAATCTACACGATAAAGCTGCACTGTTGTTTATCCGCAATTGAAAACAAGTGCTTGGTTGTGCTTGTGCAAACCAAAGATCAGTTTAGTTAGCGTAAAAAACAGACAAAATAATAATAACTTCATATACCCTATGATATGTACTACAGTGGTTTTATCACAACGCGTTTCAAAATTAACCATAATTCTTGGCTGAACTGTTCGAAAGATTTTACGAAAATCTAAATAAATTTTTGAGTTATAATAAGAGAGAAACCCCAATCTACTGTCTCTTCAAGAAAGGGACTAGCCGAAATCCTTATCTGAACGCAAGAACTGTAGTCGAATGTGAGGGACGTTTGGTTGGAAATTTTGTTTAATTTTATCCTGGTTTTGCCTGTTCTGTCCTGTTTTGTTGTGGCAATAAATGAGGTTAGTTTGATTAGCTACATTGTTTACTGCGATTGTACTAAATATACACGACTTTTGATAACTGGTTACGGACTAACGATAGACATTGCCAGAACGCACGCAGTACAATCGCATTGTGTAATCGGGCACTTCACATAGTATCTGCCTATCGTTTCACCCTACAGTATAGAAGCAACAATTTTCTCCTACTAAACGCTAAGGTGATGCCATCTAACTTGCTTGCTTCATAACCCATAAGTGCAGGAGTGTAACTGACGGCTTGTAAAAGTATACTATCCACCGGTGAGCTCTAACATGAGTGTGTGTGGCTTTTCTTGGGCGCGTACGTTCCGGACGACAGTCATCCGTGAGACAACGCAGCTGAACGTGTATGCTCTCGTGCTTTCAGAGTGAATCAGGATGCCGTTCTATTCAGGCACGCGTTGCCATTAGCATTCAGAGTCCGTGAGTAGGACAAACAGTGCCCCTGATTAAATGGGCACCTGGTTCACTCACTCTTATCGATTCCCGATAGCAGGATGATGAACAAACGAGTTCAAGCTGTGTTTGATTTCGTTGTCTTTTTATACGCGTCACTGAACCAGTCTACCGCGACAACGGGATCAGACAGTATTGGAACGCACGTGCGCGCACGTACACACACACACACACACAAGTGCACAACGCCGTACACACAGGATCTGACATTCCAGGGGGAATCCAACCGTTTTCTTAGCTGGTACATAGGAATACGGTCCAGAGTATTGCGCTGTGTATCTTTCCTTGACGGACTTATTTGTTGATGTTTAAGTCGCATCGTTACAGACAAGCAATCATCTGGAAGTCCATCGCACACCAATGTGGTGCACTATCAAATGAAACAGTATTGCAATGTACATTACAATCTTGACGGTTCCAGTAATTTCAGCTTATTAGCATTTGGTCAGCAAAAATCAGATGATATGACAGTATGTACCTGAATTTCTTGTCATTCGATTAGATTATAACGCAGCAACTCGATGATCACACCAAGTTGTTACGTGGAGTGTTCTACGAGACAGCTGTACCGTGTAGATAGTTCCCAACTCACAGTGTTTCAACTGGACGCACTCTGTTTAATTGAAACAGCATGTACGGGAGCTCATAAGCCAGAGAAAATGAACAACAAATGCTATAGATGCTCATCCTTAAGCGACAAACCAAACTTAGCGACATCAAATATGTAAGTGTTCTAACATGATCTCATTTCTGGAGTTGGTTAAAATAAGTGAAGTTGGGTTATTCGGTTTCCATGACGTTAACCGTCAGCCAGCTAGGAGGTGAAGACCGGTGTGTGTTCATGTGTTTGTAGATGTCCACTAGTACGGCCTAGTAAATGTTTTCTAGAATATTCAAACATTCATATTTGACCTTATCACATCACTTCCTGAAGGTGACTTCTTCAGTGAAATTTTCACCGATAGCAAACCGTGTTTTTAATTGCCGCATATGGGTTTTTGTTATTGTAGTCACATCTTTCGGAATGGGATGAGGTTGAGTTACATTAAATTTTCTAAGCCACAGAAACATGGCGCTGCTCCGTTTTGACCGCTGAAGTCACTTTAGGTGTATGTTCTCAAAGTATCTGACCCCAAGTCACCCGTAGCACATCAGCCTACTGCACAGTGAGTTATCTTGAAAGAGATGCGATCTGTGCTATTGCCCCTTCAATTAGTGCCTCACGCTAATGACCACGTGTGTTTACACACAATTGGAAGTAAGCACACACCTGCAGTGTATCAGGGAAATACGAACTCACATTATAAAGAGCTTGCTTTTAGGATCTAGCAAAGTGAGACTACTCAACCTCGCAATACTGGGGGTCTTTTATTTTCTGAAAAGTCAACGTATTGCAAAGTTGAACGTTACAAAATACATACAATTACATACCTATTCAAAGACGACCAGTCGGACACAATACGCATCAAATCTGATTCATGTTGGTATTGGAAGAAACAATCAACGTTACAAGCCAAAGTCAATTAAAAAGTACGTGTGAGAACCCGTTAAATATGCTCTGGTTGGCTGCTGGTGGTGGACAGATGTTATTTCAGGCGAACGGACACTGAATAACTTTAAAATAAAGTTTTTCTGAGCATTACGGGTATGAAGAAACAAATTTGAAAGTCGAAGTTGTTGTCCGTTGTTTCCACGGAGACCAATCTCCAGCAGGGAATAACAGTAAAAGAGGATGATTACCAAATTTATCAAAGTGAAGCAAATTATACCTAATGACGTGCAGGAAAACAATGTTTTTCTACACTAAAAATAGGTTTGTGTTGTCCGTTTCGACAGAAAATTTTCACTGGAACTTGAGTTGCTGCTTCCAGTTATCAAAGAATGAAAAAATCTATTCCGCCTGAGGATAAACAAAATTAGCTTTGTTAAATATAAGCACCATAACGGATTGGCTAGGTATAAAGCAAACCAGCTATGAAAACCTTGATTTCTGTTGGATTCCAACCAGAGACAAAAGTTGCATACATCTATGTTGCATGCGCTCAAATAGCTAAAGTCAAAATCATGCCTGAATTCTTCAAATTTCACATTAGTACCTTGTTACTCGACCACTCTAATATACTATCTTTGTTCGACTAATACATCATAACTGTTCTAAAAAGGTTATTTGATAGTGAATCACTAGCACTTATCAGTGCCTCTGTTGATCAATGTTTCTATTGAACAATGGAAATGTACTTCTGGTTCAAACGATGTTCAGTTGATTTAATGAAGACAGCAACTTCAACCTGACTGAGAAGCGCTGAACACGGGGCAACTGATTGGAAAGGACAGAGTGATTCTGTTCACTTTCTTTTCGAAATGGTCGGGCAAACTGTACACTATTCATACACCGTTGTAGTTGAGCGTTTGAGTCTGATTATTTGGTCATGCTCGCGTTGTGGTTAACATGTTAGTCTCACAAGCACGAGGAACAGGGTGCAAGCTCAGATCCGGACAAAGATATGCATCACTGATAAGCTCTAATAAGAGAGAAACTCGAGTCTAGTGCTTCCTTCTGAAGTGGGCTAGCCGAAACGCTTATCTGAATGCGAAGGTTAGGTCAAGTTGATGTTCAGTGTTGAAGCAAATACACTACTGGTCAGTAGTATGATATATCCAGCGTAACTTAAAGTGAGCAGAGTCTAGCTTCTTGTATACATCCCAGAGGGGAACTATGGCAGCCAGTGACTACCGGAAGCTTAATCAGGCGAACCTTAAGCCAAAAGTCGCACCACCGTGAACTCATAACTCCAACATGTCGCAATAGAAAATTCAATCAGAGACCGTCTAGGATGGTTTTGGGAACATTTAAAGCCAAGACTGAACGGCATATACGGAACGGGAGACAAATTTAGCGTTCTAATGTCAGTTTGTTGTGAAGAAGTTGTTATAATTTATCTTATCACACCCGCATGCATGATTCAGTTTATAACAAGACAATGCCTCCATAAATGCGTTCAACTTCCTACTGATGCAACATTTGTCTAGCGGGTGACAGATAATCAGATGGCTAAATTAAAACCTCTATGACATACTTATGCAGCAAGCACAGGATTATACTGATTCATGGTTGTGTTAAAAGCTATGTTAGGACGAAACTGGTGTACTCTGAGCACAGTCCTCCCTGAATCCCGTTTCAAGTGCGCATTAGAGCAATAGATGGATGTTTACAAATGAACTAGTGAAAACGTTCTTCACAAGCCTCCTCCTGGGAAGACGTTTCAAACGAGACTTTCAGTGATTTTGTCGCTGGTTTTAGCAATTATTGATATGTATTTATTAACAGTACTTAGATTTAAAAAATTTGCGGATTCTAAAGAAACATAATTTGATAAAATGTTTGAGGGTTCGATGTGTGCCAAGAAATTTATTTTTAACATGCATGATCCGTGTTTACATCTGAATTTCAGACAAGTATCATGCTGTAAATCAAGCAGTAGGCCTGATGTTACTTCGAATTGGTGTAGCTGAAGTCCCTATAAAAGATGCACGTTAGTAGTATGGGGTTTGTGAGCAACACTGGTTGCAGCTTACAAATAAAGCGTAATTCTATAATCGCACACAAATCAGCGACATAACTAGCTTGCGAATAGAAGCTGTTACTAATCCACCAGGTCTCTGGGCGAGTTTTAATAAAAGCGATATAT
>JTDE01000978.1:41577-66266 GCA_014338405.1 Paragonimus skrjabini miyazakii | reverse complement strand
TTGAAGATGGCTACAGGGCGCATGGTCAAAGGCGCTTTGAGTTTTAGATATGGAAATAAGCGGTAGATTTCAACAGTTTCCTTCCGCTGGAATATTAGCTGAAGTTTTCACACAGTTTTGTTGTGTTTATTTTTAAAGTTCAATCAGTAGCGGCTTAGAACGTTTTCTAACTAAATTCTGGATATTATGAACAGCATTTCTTTAGAACAGTTTCACTTATAAGGTGCGTACAGCGGAAATACTCAACAAATCGTGGTGATCATAAAACTTTGACGCAAAGTGTTTGTCATTGATTCGAAAATTCTCGATCGCCCACCAGACACACTATACGACAGATATCAGGAACCACTGTTGGTTTTCACACTCAGTACACTGAACTTCAGTCTAATTGTCGTATGGACATTGGGCATGCAACAAGGGATGTCCACATAGAGCAGATGTTGGTGGCATACAGACCTGTACAAAGTTGACGGAAGGGAATAATACTACAGATGCAAAAACGTTTCTTCATCCGGATTTGACGTTCGTTCCAATTTTGATTTGGATGCTTGTTTCTTTTCGAAATTTAATGTCATCCTTGATGTGGAATTTATGGATACGAATTGTCTACGCCATTCTGGAGAGGTTATTACTTGGAACGCTCAGGCTGGCCTGTTGAAATCAATGCATCATTTCGGTTACCAACCAGTGATTGGTACACGTGCTCTTACTTCTCACATCAGTATTTACAGATTGTGGACCAGTGTTATACTGGTCTGCTTTCATTCTTGTCGGTGTCCTTCCTGTTGTAGCTTACAGTTGATTTGGTGTTCTAGTCGTCGTACGTTGACTTTACAGTGTATAGAACAAACGTTGGCCTAATTAGACAGTTTTTTTACGAACAGAATTTAACTGCCGAATGGGTCCATTAATTTTTCTAGAAGGAAATCTTTCGGTGGGTATTTGTGGAGAGGAGCAAAACCAAATGTTTGTCGTCGGTTATATTCAATAAGAAATTCGAACCAAACAGACTTGCTATCAACTGCAAAAACTTTCACGTAAAACATTCTCTTACTTGGCCTCAGACATATAAGTTAACCAGTATGTCTTTGCCTGAAAAATCCCTTGTTCATGAGGTAGTAATCTTAGTCACTGGTTTGATGCACAAGTTAGTCTTGCATCAGGTGTTCTGAATCGTTTTCATACACCTAACAAATCTTTCAGTGGCCAACATTTTTCTTCCAGTTTTATCGTATATACAAAACAAAAGATGCATGAATACTAAATATTTTCAAACCATTCATATGTGCCTGTTGCCGTCAAGTTAGATGGAGAAGTTTGTCAGTAAACCAGAATATATGATAATGAGTAAAAACCCTCCGTAATTGACAAATACTCGTTTTAGCTCAGCAACATTTGAAATGGCTTTGGATCACATTATGACACAGTACAAACGGTTACGTTTTTGCAAATATGCTGTATACTAGCTAACCTTCATTCCTACTACAATTTAAATACGGGAATTTGACCCATTAAATCTAGTATTTAAGGAAGCGCTGTTCGTTGGATGGCAATTTCCTTCGTAACTAATAAATAAAGACCGATTTCAAATGAACGTTCGTGATAAATCATCCTTGAATAATTCTGATTACCAATAGTAAGTTTGAGAATTGAAGCTCGCTTATTGCAACCAGCAGAGCTAGGAAGCCACGCCATTTGGTGGATTCTGTGTGAGACAGTGGGACGGGTGAGTAACCGAGTCCAAATGTGAAATTCTCGAGCTCCTAGCGTGGCTTTGTAGCCCAGTTGGTAGGGCACTTGCCAACTTGAGGCATGGTATTTCCGTCGCTGGTCGGAATTCAGCCGAAGCCCTGACTTCTCACAATTGGGCCTCATTTAAAATCAATACTCTGCCAAGCTACTTATTAGCAATACAATTTTGTTTGTGGTTATCGTGATTTGTTTGTAAGGAATTGCTTGGAAGTTAAGGTTTAGTCTAATTAAAGTATATATTGAAGGAGTCTTATGTGCTAAACAGTATACCAAATCACAAAAGTGCCGATATTCGACAAAACAGCGGTAGCCTATATAAAGCTGAGTAACACTGAGATCAACTTAACGGGAATGTAGATGAGGCGAATCAACCAGAAATGTTTGAATCAAAGCCTTGGTAACCCAATTTGAAAGAAGTACAAAGACTCGGATTTCCTTGCTAAATGAGACAGACAGAAATGTCCTAATCTAACTTTCAGCCTAGCTACAGGTAACCAGCGAAATGTTGTGCTTCAGTTTGCATTTAGCTGATGCTCGCCAACATAAAACATGTACTCTGAGGTTCTAAAGATAAACACATTTGCAAAAACCACTGAGTGCATTGCATACTACAACTATAAAAACCGAATAGTTTCCATAAAAGTAATCACAATAACCTTGCGTAATTTGATAGTATAATCAACATTTGTATCACACAATCAGCTGTTCTATTTCCAAGTTCTATTCTGAAGCAATCAAGTTGTTGGTAACTCTTGACGAACCGTGAATTACACAACTTTGAGCACAAACAGCTTTTCTGTGAACTAAGAATATCACGGATGCGGACACAATGTGACCTTTTGCCTTCCAGCGCTTATGCTATCTGCCAAACATGTGGATTGGTTTAACCATCTCGATGTATGTTCGCTCACAGCATGCATGTTGGGGTTAGTTTTTAAGACAACAGTGTGTATACCACACACATTTGGTTTCGGTTTCGCCAAAGGCAATAGGGAAGCTCATCTATCCACCTATCGACATCAACAACATTATCTGGTTGATTCAAATGCCAGAACAGTCTAGTGTGCGGCTGTACATAACCTACAGACAGTTGGTTAGTTCGCTTTCAAAACAAACAACGAACCGAACAAGCTTCCAAAAAGCGTCCGAATTTACGGTTTTCTCGCCACAATCCGAAATTCGTCGATGAACTACATCGATGAAAACCAGACAGTTTTTGAATTCACGAATTACGATATGGTGGGTTGTTTATCAAGAAGGTTATAGAAATACCATGTTTCATTGTTCAAACTGTGTTTAATCAGTCCGAATTAAAAGACTGATACAATTTAACCGGTAGTATATTAGTGTTGTTCAACAACAAAAACCTGGTTTATCTTGACATATTTGGATAGCCCGAGTTTGCACATATTTATGCTTAGTTACTTTTTCCCCTTTCAAGAGTGCTTAATTTGCGGTAAAAGTTCTACTGTGAATATTTTGACTCAAGTCTTAGTTCAAGTTCTGTTCCTGTGAATCCTTTCGCCCATCTACAGATTTTAATGACTTTCATCTCTGTCAACAAATGTTTATAAGTATGGCTTCTCACAAGGAATCCACTTTCCTTACTCTTTAGCAATACATAATCCCTAACGACAGTCAATCAATGCAGCAAAACGAGATTAAATTACGTGTATGCCGATTAAGTTTATTTGGAAAAATTCAGTGAAAACTATTTGAAATTACAAACTTAAATTTATGGTTAGCACAAAAACGTTGATAAAAATGAGGCTTGGCCGATTTGGTTTGTTAGTGTCTATCACTGAGTGTGATCCAAACAGTAGGCGACATACTGCATCAGTTCCTATATCAAACGAAGTACTAAAACACCGACATTAACCTATCGTAAGAATTTGCCTTACCCAAAACGATATTAGGGTTTCGGCGTTTATCACGTCGATCCGAATTGCGGCTATCAGGGAAAAACATGCAGTCTCGTTTAAAGTTGTGATTATTTTACCAGACTCGTGCACTTCATCAAATTCGATAGCAGTTTCATGTGTTGTACCAGCAACCAACTGTCATTTTTATTGATCACAAAGATGCGTTCAATCCACCTGATCGATCCGTACGTTTACAGTCGACTAGGACAGCATGTACTGTGGGAAGTCCACTTTGACAGTTTCTCGCGTAAGGGCTAACATTCTGGAAGGTAATCTTGGTTAATCCAATGGGTTTGGTTTTGGTTTTCTACGTGGTGCTAAGTTCAACTCCTCGCCCAAAAACATACAGATCACGCTGGGTGAAACGAATGGACGGGTTAGCCCTTCAAAATTAAAAGTGTTGCTTCAAGACCAAGGTATTCTTACTACAAGCAAGTAGCTTGGGGTTGTGGACCGTATGACAGACTTGAGCAGCACTATCTCGTTGACTTTTAACATGCATTATGAGCTATCAACGAGAACCGCAAGAGATGTTATCTCTACCGACCTCCGCTGCTTTAAAAAACGTACATAACGTCTGTGTGTGTTTTGGTAGGAAACAACCCGACGGTGACGAACGCAAAAAAAACTGTGTTTGACCGTCGTTGTTTGTGCAACCTAACCCACATCAGGTAGGAAGATAGTACAATATACATAGTGGTTGGCCAGCGTGCATTTCGGAACTCTCTGGATAAACAATCACTTGAGTAGATAATCATATTGTACAGTCCACGATGATTTAGTCACGTACCCCATTTGCTGGATGAGCGTTTACTGTAACGGGTCTTAGGTTCTGCAGTCATCAACAGCTGGTTAAAGTCACGAGTTGGTCATGCTACGACGTATCGAGTCAAGTGAGTAGGTGTCTCTTGCTCAGTTGAGACCCTTGTGACTACTTGAATCGCTGGTTAGAAAAGCGCTCCAAGATGACAATAAACCTCAGTCAGTAGTATGCCTGCGTTCATAATATTTCTGCCCAGCTACGTTTTACCCCATTTCAATCTTAAAATTTTTGTTCTGAGTTACGTCACAAGTGTAATAAATAGTGGCCTGAGCCAGCACGTTCTTGTTAGGTTCTTGGCCCCTATAAATGTATGAATTTTATTAAGTACTTCGACGCAGTATGTATCTCATAACGACTCATCCACTCCACTGCTATGCAAACTATGGAAGACTGTGCAAACCACTCACAGAAAGCCAATGTAGTACTCCTCCCTATGGGTTGCAGTCAACAGGGTTTCGCTGTGTTAGCTGCTATGCGCTACTAGTCATGTTCGCCACTTGGAACAGATAACATTAGATGGCTTTTCCCGTTCTACAAAACGGATTTAGATGCGTTTTGCAGCTTGAAAATGTGAAGTAGCCATGTTGGACCTTCGTAGTTTTATAGATTTACTGTTGAATGATAGGATTCTGTGTAGTGTTAACGGAATCATTTAAACAGGAAGCAATGTCAACTGCAGCGATATGAATAAAATGAGATGATGTGCTCCAGGTTGAAGGCTAAGAGTAGACTATTCCGATCTGAAAACGAGCCGTTGAAATGCTAGAGAAGTATATGAGTTAACCGACTGATACTTAATCAACAAGGGGGCTGTTGTATTCATTTAAATACTCGACAATTAGTGCATACTTACAAGCGCACACAACGGCTGATAGGAAACAGTAGACGATCTTTCAGATAGGAAACGACAGTTTGCTACGGGGGTGAAAATTACTGCATTTGCTCAATCACTGAGAATATATAGACTGACGTGAATATCGTGTGCACCGCATTCTATTCTCTGTCACACCCAACCAATATATGGTGATAGGCAGACAAAATGACGTACAGGATTAAATATGACTACCCGTCGGTAAGCGTAGACCGTGTTTTCTTCCTAAGCCAAAAGTCTCGAGATCTGGAGAATTTTTACGCTGACGACGTTACAGGTAGTCAAAGCTAATCAGATTCCGTACAGCGAAGGTTGCTTTTGTATGGCCGGTTTGTGTGTGATGTGAGAAGGATCAAGGAATCAAGGCAGTTCAAACTAAATAAAGTTTTGAACATAGAACCCTTTAGTTTATCTACGGAATGTGGTAAACAACTCAATGTTGACTGTTTTAATCATTAAACAAGGTATTTTATTGATTAAGCTATCCTTTTTCCATGAATCGTTGTCCTCATGAATGCTTGATACTTAGTCATTCGTACTATAACAGATCTAATGCCGTCCCCATGCTATTTTTGGAAAAAGTGATTAACCAAACGCGGTGGCTAATAGATTCCATTGTATAAGAACAATGACAACTGAGACCACTTCACTGAATGAATTACTCTCTCTCTCTCTGCTTATACCCTGGATGTGGTTTTGGTCAACGAGTATCAGTGTCCGCTAAACAATGTTTGCGTTGGCATTATTTGACACAAATTCTCAACGGAGCGAATCACACCATAGGATTGACATATCTTAATGAGGTAGGGATGTGGAGAAAATGTCTCCTTACAGAATATCTATGAAAAGGATATAGAAATCCGTTTACAGCTTTATCAATACCATTGACGGAAGCTAGTAACAAATATCAGAATTCGATGGCGGTTTGTAGCATCTGGTTTGCAAACTCAAATTCTGCACGTTTGTTTTTCAGGTGGGAGTAAGGAATAACAGAGAATCGTCAACAGATTAATTTTGTCATGACCTGTTTCGAAGCAGTTATCTACTGAACAATCAGAAAGACTTGATAGAAGTCTGGTAGATCGGTGTGATGCAACCAGAACGATAACTACTTGCAAAACTCAAACATTAGGTCCATACTAGACCCGACCAAGAGGAAGTCTATCTTTTGATAAGCTTGCAACCGAAGAGAAACGGCGCACTTGCAATTGCAGAACTGTTTATCCCCAACTTTACTTTTAATAAAATATAAGCCGCAACTTAACGTCAATCAGTAGTCGGACCACACTGGCTGAAATGAACCCAGGATTAATTTGTTTGTCGATTCATTGTCAACCGAACAATAGAGGGCAAATTATATTCAGTCCGTTCGGGCGTAATTTTTTTTCAATTCGGGAACAAATTTCAAGATGATATTTTATTGGTTACAACAGGCACATGATGAAAATCGTTTAGGCCGCATCCAGTAATGAGAGGGGTACCATCCTACTAGCAGGAAAAACATTCCAAATCTGGACGATCTATTCCACCGATTACAAACGAGTGAAAAACATGCTTGATGTGATCTCCAAGTAGTTTTGCCTGACTGGTTTTGTTACGACAATGTCAACACTAGTGAACATTTGTTGCACGATTCTGACCAAAAAATGAGGAGACATCATGCAATTTCATTGCGCTTGTTGCGCTGTCGTAATGCCCCCAACGACGCACTCCATCACAACTGTCATTTTTCAACAAAGCCGTGGATGACAATCATTTAACCCATGCAATCATTTTTGTTTCCATAAGTAGAACGCCTCAAAAAGAAGGTCGCATTCCAGTTTCAGAAACAATTGAAGAAAAGTAGCCATGGAACAAGTAGCAAATCAATCAAATGTCACTCCGTAATGCATCTTGAAATTGAAAACCTCTCTGAAAGACATGTACCAAGATTGAACGGAAGGCATTTTGAGTTACAGCTGTTTGATTTCGTAAACAATGAAAAAGCGCACGTAATATTTTGATGAGGCAGATTTTTAATGGGCACCACATCCGTATATTTATTCTTGTTGATATGAAGAGCACAATCTTCACGGAAATTTCCTAAATCTTAATGATTTTAAACAGTACAGAAGTGAGTACTGAAAAGAAACTGAAACTTTGATTATAGTAAATTGATACATATTGACGTGCATACCGCTGGACAAAGATCGACAGGATACACTTAACATCTGTTAACTGGCTCGAACCATAGAAGAAAGGCATATCTATCATCTGTAACAGGTTGTGCATATTCGTTGACCGAATATTCACTTCCCTAAGGTGAATGAAGTGATTTGTTGGTTATGATGCTGGATATTTCCGGGTATCGATGGACAACGCAACGTTCGTTAAGTAACGCCCAGTCATCCAGACGGTATCTTAGCTGATTCGACGGAAACTCATCGACCTGTCAGTCATCAACGGACAAAATCTGGCGATTGGTTGAAAAGTGGCTGGGAGACCACAGAGAGTTACGTGGAGCAGTACGTATGTAGAGACACAAGAATGTGCCATTCAAAGACTGTGTGGACAATTCCATAACATAATTTGCTTATACTCCAGTAGCTACCGTCAGATCCATTAAAAAGAGTACGTTGATTTTTCTCCACCTTACAATCATCAGATTGATTGGCACGGACTTAGTGAAGAACTCTATTACTTGTACAGTCCAACCGAAATTATTTGACATTCGGAGTTGATAACGATCTAATCGGTTGATAAGGCTAGGTGCAAAAGTTTGAGTTGTCGTCCAACGAAAATTCTAGTTTGGAACAAGCCCATTCTGAGTACATAATGTATGTTTCGCTCACATGGTATGAGCCAAATGGAGTGCAGATAGATAAGGTAAGTTCGTGTAATAATCGACTGATTAGATAATGAGTGATATTTTTGAAAGGCTGTGTAGATGGACTGAGTTGATATGTCAACTTATATGCGTAAACCTACAAGCTAAGAATAGGAACCATTATTTTTTGCTTGAAGCCCCAAAAGAATAACCAATGTTAGCCGCATTTATCTATTTGTACTGTCTAACATTACCAAATGTTTGTACATAATTTAGGCAACCACGTTAACCGCTGTTTCATTAAACTCACATTAGATACGACCGAATAACGGGACCTAATTGCTGAGCTACGTTCGTCTCAAGAAGAAACAATAACTGTCTATTAAACTCCAATCAGTGGCAACGCTGGTCAGATTACTCCCTTTTACTGAAGTCACTTGGTTCATCAAATATCTTTAACAATACAATGGTTGTTTTTGAGCAATTGCAGATTTTGTTGATAATTTCTAAAAATGAGACAGCTGGCGCAATGATCCGCGGTAGCGCAGACCGAAGGTCCAATCTGAGTCAGAACACAAACATTTCTTACTGACGAATTATGACAAAAGAGAGGCCCGAGTCTAAGGCCTTTTCAACCAGAGACTAACTGAAAAGTGTGAGTGGTGGTCAACGTACGTACGCACGTCTTCTGGCATGTCCCGATAATTGTTAAAAATTCAACAGTACAAACAGTTTTTGCCATAAACATTTGGTCCCAGTAGCTGTCAGCGAACTGCTGACTGACCCCTAAACAGTCGATGGATTTCAAAATGTCAGCAAAAGGGAGCATAACAGCTAAGGACCGTAGTAACTGACGTAATTCTCATCCAGTAAACCCAGCTGATAAGGTAATCTGTCTTCCCACACACAAAGCTATACTGGATCAATATGTGATGTCAACAGTCACATGACAAGAGTGGTTACCAGTGTCACCCACTGGTTCCGAAAGGTACTAGCTATTGTACTTCCGTTCACAAATCGAAGCAGCATGGCCTTCCACATTCAACGTTAATTACATGGTCACTGAAATATGGGTAACGGCAAATGAACATGTTACTTATTATAACCCAGGACGTTTAGATCAACATCACTCAAAAGTTAGTACATTCTCGTTTTTCTCTTCCCAGTGATTTGCCGTTTATTGGTCTCTTATATCTTCGTATCAACCCCAGAGGGAAGTATCGTTTGCTAACCGATGGGGTATGTGTTAATGGGCATTAGTGTGCTGCGTCAGTTTGGTAAGTTACCGGTGGGGGATAGCGTTTTAATCAACTCAATCTTTTCATGATTGAATGAGAGTTAAACGGTTTAAGGTTAGATAGAATTGTTCTTACACACTAAGCTTTGATTTATAGAGCCCATTTGCAGTTGCTCTTATAGTCAATGTTGATATTAACCCGACTTATCTTTGGGTAAACTGAATATTGTAGATCATACTGAATTCTCCGTTATAGTGTCCGATGACCTAAGTACTGTAAATAACGTTCGTCAGAACCCGGGACTGGCCCCCTCGTTCCATTTTATAAATATTTCGGAAGAATTCCAAGGTTGCTGTTTGATAATCACACGGAGCACGAAGAAAGTGGGTGGGAAGATGAATACGGGAAAGTGAACTAGTTTGAAAAACCAACTTTAATTTCTGGTACGCAAAACTTTTGACTGAAATAATCTTTTGTGTCGTTACAATCTTAAGACGGGAGTAACAAATTCACAACACTTGTCGGTCAGTAACAGAAAACTGATACATACTGACTTTCCCAATAATGTTTCTCGTACTAACTGCGTAGTTTCCAATATTACAAGTTCGGTCACGAGCTTTTTCGATGCGCTCTGGTTCATGATAAAACAAAACCTCAGTTTCTTACCCTAAGTCAAATTCTAAGTCAGATGTCGTTCTTAGTTTAATCGGGTAAACTCTCAACAGCGATGCGCAGTTTGTTTCTCATAGACAGGTATTTCAATGAATCGGCTGACTGCATGTGGTTCTGGTGCATCCGAAAAAAGCAACCGGTTTTTTCAATCCTTCATCAATTTGTATTCAAGTGAATATGCTTGAAATTTGGCACTGGACCCAATGTATCCGCGGTTTCTTTGGTTACACTGATTACGTGGTCAGCTTGGCGCTTATTTAGCTTTCAGCTGGCCCTAAAACACATGGGTGTGAGCAACAGGCCCAATATTGCCCGCATAGAAGTGTCACATTGTCATCTATATATGCAACTTCAACGATCAATAGAACACTACAAAGAAAACAAGTAGTTTAATTTTTTCTATTTTTTCTTTTATAAACTTATATATGCTGGATGAAACTTGTTGTCAACAATGTTGAGTATTCAAATGCACTCTAAGAAACCTCAGTTGATTTTAGTGAATGAACGTAAGGTCTAGGGAATAGTAGCCAAACCACATTTGTTCAACCATGTATAATAAGAAAGTCTAGGTTACAAAAACATGTTGTTGTAGAATATTTCCAATACATGAAGCAGCGATAAACAAGGTGATGTTATACAAATAAAATTATACTGACTGAAGGATGTGCGAATCCCATGACTGTTGATAAGCAGTGGAAATGTGACTTCTACAATCTGAACCCCAATCAGGCCGGTCTAGAGGATAAACTCTCCAAATGGCCTTTTATCACAGTTTTATGATGACATTATATCTTGCCGTCTGTACACATCTTCGAAGAGATCAGGACTTGAATCTCGGTCCACATTCGTATGGGAAAATGGTGCTGACTACCTTGCCATTCGTTTCCACATTTCCATAGATTTCATAAGAAGTCAAGTATGAGAACAGCCGTTTTCGGTCATTCTCATGGGGCTTTTACAATTATATAGGGTACATGCTTTTATATATGAAAAATTAGAGCAAGTCAAATACGTCATTCAAATCATGAAACGGATCACAGTCTACTGGGGGGAGGAGAGTGTTGGTGAATGTTTGGCATTAACACTCGTGCTATTAACAGTACTTTCGTGAACGATCGAATTATTTTTCGTTAGAATGGTAACAAACCGATGAAGTTCGAAACCGGTCACATAGGTTTAGCAAACTAACTTTCTTCAAAATAAATTCATAAAAGCACTGGAAAAATGAACGTAGAAAAGTCAAAATATTCAACATTTCCAAAAAACAACAAAATTTATCTTAGCTGTAAGCTTGATCTGATTAATAAATCAGAAAACAAATAATTGTAGTGAGAACCGAGATTATCACCCATATCGATACAAGTTTAACTTAAGATTGATCATTGGAAATGTCTGTGCAGACAGTTTGAGATACTGTTAATATGTTCAGACAATTTGCTTTGGTTTGAGTTTAAAAAATACCCTGAAGAATATCCTTGAATCTACTAGATGTTCGGTCAGATGATACTGTTTTACTGTCTTTCTTGTTGCCCAGTTAGCTTCCGAATTTAAATGTGACCGTCATAAATACTGAGTGAATCGTAGTCATTTTGAAATATTCTGTGTAATTCTGTGCCAACTTATTGAAAATAATTCATAAGCTGAAGATAAAAGATAATTACACTAAGCTGTATTGTTGTTAGCCTTTTAGAACTGCACGTACAATGCTGCTAACAATGTTCGTACGTAAATATGTATGTAATCCTAGAATACTTGCTTCTAAACATTTTTCAAATAAGCGGTAGTTCAAAAGTTATTCACTTCAGGTTCTCTTCAACTGCTTAAACCAGATACAGACAAACTGTTTTCAAAGAAACGCAGGAGGCTTCTAAGCACAAATGACGTTTGTTTCTATCTGCTTGTTGTTGACTCAATTGATTGGATGGATTTGCACTGGAACACAGCCTCCATACGAAAGTTATTGTTTCAAGTGATAAATGAAGCAGGCCGGCAAACTGAGTAATTGTCATGCTGAATACCCAGTGCTTTAAGTGTGTCAGCAGTATGCTGCTTTGGTGGTGGACAACATGTGCTTTCCTGTCTTCACTTGGTAGACCGTTAACATTCAGAAGAACAGTTAACGTAGAAGACGTCTAGGATACATGACGGACGCATTGATCGTAACTGTCATGGGTTGACAATATCACTCATAATCTTAAGTGCCTGTGGGGATAACATGCTTAGTTGTTAATCACAAATCTGTTTTTCTGTGAATCAGTGAAACTTCGCGCAAATACCGTTCGTTTAACTGCTGCACTGCCACGTTGACTGTTCTATCGGAAACGACTCATTTGTATCAGCGTTGTACATCACAACAATGGCCATCACAATATAAGTGGACTGCGCTGAATAAGTAAGCAGCCAAGCAGCTATCAGTATTGCGCATTCTGACAATTCCCGTGTGACTCAAAGAATTTTACTATTGTTCATAAGTGTCACGGAAATAGCAGTGTAACCCTTTAACGGAACGTTGCACAAAGTGCACAAATGAGCGTACATATCAAGAGAAATATTAAAATGTTAACTCTTGGTGATGGTGACATTCTTCGAGAATCGCATGTCGGTGATATCACGTGCAATAGATACGGCTCAGACTCATTCTCGTGCCATCTTTTTTCCTTTCAAAAAATATTATGGTACATATGAGTGATATTATGTGGAAGCGAATCTTTGTAAAGTATTTGTTAAATAAATATTTTCAGCAACTGGCATGGAGCAATGTTAACATTTTCTATCTACCGAGGGTGAAGTTTTTAACCTGATATGCTGTTCACAGAAGTGATCACGAATGACTACGTTTGTTTCAAGTGTTAAAAACCACAACCTTTCAGGTAAGGTAACATTATTGTTTTTGTCCAGATGCTTCAATCAAAATCTTCAACAAAACACGAAAACTTATTCCGTTTCCTAAGACTCGTTTAGGAAAAATAAATTTCAAAAATTATGGGTGATTGTAATTCACTTTTACGCGCGTACGATGAAAAGGCTTACCAATGAGATTTAAACAAAATATCATTGGACTGCATCGTTCTGGTGTTTGGCTACAGTCGCCGTCTGTAGACTGCTCACGAGAGAAAGAAGCAAGTGATGTAGATAAAATTTGGAAATGGAATCAATCAACACCGTCGAGCACTGTCCGATCGCGAAGTAACGCCTGTAGGAAAATAGAAAAATGGAAAATTATACTTTTAACACCATCATGCATCATATCGGTTTGCCCACACAAAATTAAATATGTAGACCATGTTTTACTCTTAAAAATGTGAAAAAGTAACCAGAAACAGTTTTTTGCATAATGCATCTCTAGAGCACACTTCGCTGCATTTTGCAGATTTATGTGGAAGTAATTATTTTGGTAAATTCGGTATGCAGTCTAGAAGGGCGACAAAGTACACGACTGGAACAACAGAAGAAGTACCAACCAGGCGTGTTTTTGGTGTTCCATTATCCATTCTACTGAACGGCAATGTATGAACTGGGTATTTAGATAAGATCAAACAGATTGTTGGTTTGAAAGAAACGATGTTTTGTGATTCACAAAAGAATTTGTAGCTTTATTTATGTAATCACCTTAACATAAAACAGACAGCTGGTTCAATAGACACCACACCGTTCGACAGACGTTTTTAAGTGAACTATGCACATTTATGTTGTTACCCAATGTTTATCAAAACTTCCTCTTTTTCACGGACGAGGTTAAACAGAGTGGGACGCTTTCAATGACAGCTAAAATATGAATTTGAAGAAAAGTGGTAATAAAAGCAATCCCAGTTAACTCTATTTCAGTTACAATTGGAGCTGTCGAATAGAAAATTGCGTCACGGTGATGAGGATGCTCACGGATACGTTCTAATAAGTAGTATGCTGTGCAGCTGAAGTGGAACAGTCAAATTTGAACAGTCAAATTTGAATAACAAAATCAGAAGACCGATTTTGAAAGATGGTAAACCCATTTCGTTCGTTCTCATCAGCTGCTACATATAACAGCAATGAAAGTCGAAAATAACTAAACGAATTACGATCATAAACTACATCCATCCAAACAACAGGTTATCATTGGTAGAAACTAAGGCAGAAAGAGTCAGCAACTTTTGTACACCGAGGACTGACTTGTTACGCATGACTAGTAGCGTCTCGAGTGATTTGATGATGACGGGCTTGTGATGACGCATCACCAAACGGAAAGCGTTTGTCGGATCGGCCATATGACCAGTCTCTAGCAGGTGGCTGGCGATCGAGGTTGCAGACTTTCGCTGTTTGGTGGGGTCGCGTCGGATCATGCCACACCTTAAGTCCTGGATATATTTGCGGACGTGTTCCCTCATCCTAAGGCGCAAGAGGCGACCAGTTCACCCAATGCTAATTTCATCACAGCTGCTGGTGAACTGGTAAATACAGTTTTAGTAGACAGATGTGATATCTTTGCGTTAGAGATGACATACTTTTATCTCCTTTATAGGGTAACTACATTTATACCGTTTTTTTCAGAACATGTTTATATTCTTACTACATTTGAGAACAAAGACATATAGGCGAACATATGTTTTCGATAATTCATCTTCAGGCCGATACAATTATATAACGAGTTAATAGAGTTAGATGGAGATATCGATCGGACTTATTACAGAGAAACTAGGTCACTGGGCAGTCAAATTGGCGATGACTTGATTGGCCGGTTACGTCACGCTTGTCCATTGGTTTGACCGCGCGGGTTGGCCATCGATCCGGTGGATTTGTGGCCATGGTAGGTGCAGCGCCTGAACAAACCTTTTTTTTATGACATAATACCGGGTCAAGCAGCCTGATTCCAATCGCCTCGGCAGTACAAAGTGTTCTGTTCGATCTAACTCTATTAATTCGTTATATAATTGTATGGGCCTGAAGATGAATTATCGAAAACATATGTTCGCCTAGACTACATCTGAATTGTTTTGAGGGTCAACAAAGCGCAATGGATAACCACTGGGGTTCAATGTATCACGAATAAGTTTTAACTTTGTATGAAGCGGATCACGCGAACGTTTATGTATGATGAGCGAGAAACTGGTAAACTTAGGATGTTACTTACCCCGAGGGAGCTCACAATTTACTGACCGAAAAACTTTACAATCTTCCTGTAGCATGGTGCTGGCAGCCAGAAAAGCGAGCATATCCCTTTTGAATTCAGATAACAACTTATGGTTTGGATGCAAATACTATTATGTCCTAAGTTTGTCATCGATGAACCGGAATGTCATGCACTGTATACGCCAGGTAGGGCTCAAACAAAGACGTAAATAAATCAGCCAGAATCGGTTCCAGAGGCCTACCCATCGCGACTCAGTTTATCTGTTTATATCCCGTGTTGTTGAAAACAAAATGTGATATTTTCAGCACACAGTAGTATCAAGAGGATATGAAGCTTCATGTTAGCATTTAGTGCAGTCACAAATATAATCTACCATGTAGCTTAACGGTGTCTTTTTGTGAAAAGCAAATTTACGTCAAAAGCGTACACAACTTTTACCTTCAAATCAATATTGTCTAAAAAGTCACACGTCAAAAATATCTTTCAGACAAAATTTTGAAGCGAATTAGCGAATTGGCTGCAAAACATCCACTAACCACTTGGACAGTTTATGATAATGGTGTTTATTATTAGTGAATCTTTGGTAAACCGTATAACTGTGGGGTCGTATTACCAGTGAGCTTCATATATGTATACCGTGTGTCAGCTATATATCCATGTTACCTACAGCTCACGGTAAATGTGTTCCCCCGCCAGCATTATGTTGTCGGGTTAGCTGTCCAGTAGAAACTTTGTTATCTGAAAGGATGACATTCATTTTATCCACCTATTTCTGCCTATCAACCATAACAGATCCATACCCTTTGCCACGTCTTAAAACAATGACATCCTTTCAGTTTCCAGATCTCTACAGGCTTGATAATGCTCACTGCGAATTAAACATTGTCGGGGAGCAGAATCAAAAGAATCTACCATTTTAACTTTAAACCAACTGTGGTTGTCTTCACATGTGAAACCCAATTGATCATACAGGTTTTTGAGTTGCGTTTGAACCTGTAAATTGTCAATGACCTTATACAATCATTTAACTGGAAGCCCAAGAGAAAGTGCTTCCAATTAGAAAAGAGGAACAAATCTCCAAAACAGAGTCGAACGTAATGTATGCAGATCGGGAAGATGTGTATCACTCCGTGATGCACAGGACAAAGATCTTTGTAGATGTGTCCTGCTGCAGTCCCGAATATGTTTGATAGTTTGAATGTATAAATTTGCAAAGTTGATAGGTTGGACTATAGTGGCAAAGACTTCGTTTGTGTTTCCGAAAACTTTTGTCAGTTTATCATGAGTGAACTCTACATGTAATTCATTCAGGCAATTGAGATTGGATTAACTCACTTTAACGTTCCCTCCGCAAAGTAGACATTAAAACGTTTTAGAATATAAACCAGATCGATCACAGCCACGTAAAAATCCAATCCTGGATTTTTTAATGACAATCTTGTAACGAGGGCTGACATGTTTGTCAACACATTTAGTAATGTTGGCTGGGAATATTCTATTAAAGACTGGTCCTGTGGTGGACCCGACAAACGCTTTCTGTTTGGTGATGCATCATCACAAGCCCGTCATCATCAAATCACTCGAGACGCTACTAGTCATGCGTAACAAGTCAGTCCTCGGTGTACAAAAGTTGCTGACTCTTTCTGCCTTAGTTTCTACCAATGATAACCTGTTGTTTGGATGGATGTAGTTTATGATCGTAATTCGTTTAGTTATTTTCGACTTTCATTGCTGTTATATGTAGCAGCTGATGAGAACGAACGAAATGGTTTTACCATTTTGCAAAACTTGTGTTCCAATTGCCCTGTTCAAATTTGTAACTTGAGAAAGATGTCTTACAGTTTTGAAACAATCTAGTTGTTTTGCACAATGAATGAGTTGAAGAGTTGAACCGGTGCACAGATTACTCAAGTGGTTGATCGTGCAGCAGAGGTTCCGCATACTGAAGAGAGTAGATGAGTTTTTTGCTTTGCTTTAACGGTACGAAACTATGAATTTGCTTATAGCTGACAGTCTAAAACGCCTTGCGAAATGATCTGTGCTTCAGACCAGAAAACAATGCCATCTAAAAACACTGACGTTTGTTGATAATAATTCAATTGTACAATTATTACCGCTAGTGGATGCGTTGATTTCTGATTACTTATTTAGGACAGTTCAAATGATCTGCAACACATAATGTTGACAAGGTGAACTGTACAAACGTCAACCACAACCGAAATGCAAACAATTAGCACATAGTGTGGTTGATAATTCCATTGCCTGTTTGTAAATCTATTAATATCAATCAGTTCACACATGTTCGTATTTTGGTCAGTCGACCGTTGAAGTATCCAAAACAAATTTGTCTGCTACTTCTTATATGGTTCTATTACAGTTCTGAACTTTTGTATACAAAAGAAGACAACGGAAAATCCTGAGTAACCTGTTAGAAAATTGCAATCAATTCTAGCAGCCATGATTTGAATGTGAGGGAAGGACTGAGTGCAAAATGTTGTGACTTCTTTTAAAAGTCAGGTTAATTTCTGTGATAACCGAGAATTGATTGTAGATATAATAAACGCAAATTCTGATGTTTTTGTAGAGATTAGTGCTTGATTTTACCAATAAGTTAAAATGCTTCAAGCTGATACATCACGATGAATTTTGAGTTTTCACTTATTCTGTAGTTTTATCTTTCACACGAAAAATGTGGTTCTGATACAAGAAAAAAGCCCTATTAATTTTTACGAGAATCAAAATAGTCACTTTACAGTAAGTTTCGCGTCAGTTTAACTAATGAGAATTTTAGGATCTGATTGCATAGCGTCATCCATATTCACACAAACGAAGGGAAATATTTCTATAGTTGAGTCCAGTGAGTGTTACCACATGATAACTGTTTTTTGCAAAACCATAGTAATGCTGAATTATTTCTGACTCAACTACTCGCATAACTGTCATAGTCATTTTTTTCCAAATATCTCAATACAGAATTGTGATTTAATGCAATAACAGCTCCACAGAATATCAAATTAACTATATTTTTCAAAGGTTCACTTATTTAATTTTGTTGTAATGAGGCCATATAATGAATTTTCAGCAGTCGTTGAAGTCGGCATTACGTGCTCGCAAAGGTCAACCTCAAAAATCTGAAACGATCTGCAAGCCACTTTAAGATACACAGATAGCTATTAGAATGAGAATAAATGAAATTTATTACTTGGGCAAACAACAAACCAATGACACGAATTGTCTACGATAGTGTTGAATTCAGTAACTAATTAAAACAGATAACTTTCGGTTTCCCCTATCATTTTCTTAAGGAATTCCATTGCGAATAAGGAAAACATAATGACCATGAAAAACTCAAGTTTGCTCAAGAGAACATTAAGTATTTCCGTGGTTTTAAAAAATACGCAAAGATTCTTGTCGTTGACAAATATTCTACCAAATATGTTAATTCAAGAGTGACAGTTTTGTGAAACCTTTGCTTCGGTTCGACTCAAATAAAGTGTTGGGATACGGCAAGTGCTCAGCTAGCTGAACTACGAGGTCACGCCAATAACTTGGAAACCTCAGGCTTAGACTCAGTTACCATGAGTTGCCCGAGTTAACGGCAAAACTGTGTAAGGTTGCTGGATTTGCCAAACCAGTCTCTTCCGAATTGACAAAACCTCCAAACTACTTATCAGTAACACACCTTTACTGTTCAGCAGTTGCTTAAATGGATTCCAACGTGAACCGACTGAGGAATACTGTTTGTGCACCTAACCTCCTCAGTTAGTTGGTGAAATTCGTACGAAACAGTAGGTTACGTCGGTAACTGAGTTAAAACGTGAACGTTTTGAGTTTCCGGCATGGCTTAATTCCTCAGATAATAGAGCATGTGCCGTTCCTCTCACTAGTTCGAATCCAGCTTGGGCCAGGTATTTTCACAACTGGATTGCATCTAAATAAGGAATAGTGTCCATTAAATTAGTAATACTCATCTGATTTTAAATACCGATACATCACGAGCACGCATGCATTAAATCTGAGCAGGCATGAATAAGGTATTTTGCACTCGTTTTGATCAGTATGGTATTCGAACAAACGCTTTGCACTTAGACGATGAAAGACACTACCACAAATGTGATTGAGCCATAATGCATATGTTTTTACACAAATTGTAGGCAGAAGTCAGGCTCAGTTTCTCTGATTGACTGAATGACAACTGTCTTAATGTTTCGTGCCATACCGCAAGATTCTAGAACGGGGCTGACTTTCGATGGACTTACTACACGGTTGTTGTTCCATTAAGCGGGGTTTGTGTTTGTTGTTAAGTAAACAGAATTTACGTTAGATTAAAGCTTTCATAGTTGAACAACCGTTTTGTTAGTTTGTTAAAAATTGGTTCTGGACTAGAATTTTTCATTTATTAAACGGACAGATTGCTCAACGAGTTTGGTTGAGTCGGTGAGCTCACCGTATTGTGCAACCCATATCACAGAGTTATGGGTCGTAGGTAACGGCATGATTGAATGACTTGAACAGTACAAACATAAAACGAGTGCAGTTGAGCCTACGAAAATTTAACTAGGCCAGTTTGATGCGAGGCCATTCACATAATCAATGATCGCAACAAATCAGTATGCCGGGCTGATGATAAGCAGCTACATGATGAAATAAACAATCTCTAACAAACAACAAGGAAAACATATCTGCTTAACGATCACAAGCAACCGTTCGTAATTAGCCATTCAGCATCATAATACCCACAATCTGAAAACAAGCAATTGAATTATAGATGAGTAGTAGAGGATTTTGATTTTCATATAGATTGAATATCACCCAGAGTTTATTGCGGCTGTCGCATTCCCATAGACTTTCCAGTCGGCCCCTTTCGAAGAAAAGCGCGAGACTCGAGTTTTTGAATTATAGGTGGAAGTAGGGTATGATCAACAAGGTAGTTTCTTTGCGGCTTTCAGTGCTCATGTTACTAATTGAGCTTAACAAAAACACAATTCAACCACAGACCAAGGATGTTCTCGTCATTGGAGCCGATTAGTCGTCATTTCGCCTAAATTCCCTAACCATTGACTTTGTGGGTCACGAATGTCAAAACCCAGGATCAGTAGTGTAGCTAACCAGAAGCATACTTGAAAGAGTTTAAGTCAGAATTCAACATCCACCGTTGACGAGGATGAAAACCAAGAATAAAATTTAACGCTTTAGAAAATCCCAGTTTTGCACATTTCGGTCAAGCGAGTAACCAGTAAAATTCTCCGTGACTGTGAATACTATGATCATCTGCAGATAAGATCAGTCATTGTGAGTAGTCAGAAAGCGACTCTACCTGAGGCTATTTATATGTTAAAAACTACCCACTAAACATACTTTGTAATCAACGCCTGCAGTGGAACATTAAAGGTAACTTATCCAAATTAACAATAAACCAGAAAATCACACTTGTCAATTTTCACATTACATCCATCGCTTAAAAACCTATACTGAACAAACCCTGACACTATTCTAGAAGGTTACAGTTATAATTCTCAAAGTTAGTTATAAAGCCAAATATCTTCGATGTCTACTTGCAACTTTCCCATGTGATCAACATTTTCTTATGCAAAAGTTAGACAACTTAGTGTACTGAGAAGACAACCGGATAACATGGAACAATCAACTTGTGAATAAAAATATATGCTCTTTTTGAAAAAGATCTGTTCTTAACAGAGTAGGTTACCATAACTTATCCAGAAGTAATAATCCTTGACTAAATAAATAATCAACTCAACTTTCAATAACGTTTGTAGACACCAAACGTCTAGTCTTCTTTTCTAAGCCCCACCAGCTTGTATTGGTACTTCATCCACGAAAATAACTTAGAAGTTTATTTCATAACAAATCTTGTGTACTTTTCGCATAAACCAATAGGTCCCGTAAACATCTAACTTAATCATATCGACGAAACGTCTACATCATAACTTTGTTTCCGTATTGATGACCGTCTTATTTCATTGGCCACTCGATATTTCTTTTACACAATGAACGTCGTAATCTAAAGAGTCTACTATGAGAAGCGACAAGTTATTATTGTGTTATACTTTAGCTTGATGCTGTCACATTCAGCGTCCTCGTTATCAGTTCTAACACTGAAATTCATATTTGTGAGTACTATTGTTTGGGATGGTGTTGATGGTGAAAATATTCCCTGAAATAGTGTAATGCAACTGCATAGAATGAAAGAGACTATAAGAGAGAGAGGAAAAGAAAACAAAATCAATGGAGTTCCGTGAAAAAGAAAGGTCAACAAACTTGCTGATTTAGGTTGGCTATTGCTTACGACATACCTTCATATCTGAGAACGATTTTACCTTTCCCTTTGAATGGATTCGAATTCCCAAACCTAGCGGATGGCACCTACATACCTTGCTTAACGATGTGGGTAAGGCTTCCTTACCTGGTGATCATGATATTACCTACCGGTGTTAAGGTTTTCTTCAATCGTCAACAATCACCAAGTTCCATATATTTGTTACCTTTTAATGTTTCGACTGAAAAAGCATTTTGCTTTGTATGATCCAAACTATGAACAGTTGCTTTGACCAACTATTTAAATATGTCATTGTAATCACTAAACACTCAACCCACTGTGATTTGAGCAGTAAGCGTGCCGTTTTTCTTGAACTCAATATACATTGCATCGGTTGGTCAAATCGTACTTCATCCAGGTGTTGTTTGTTAATGTCTTCGCCGTACTTAAGATGGATCGAAGTTGAGTTTTACGAACTCAAAGATTCAGAGAAATGCTTAAACATTTTTCTAGTTTGATTCAATTCCACTTCTTTCCTAGACAAATAAATGTTTTCTCCTAATGTAACCAACCTGTTAACACTAGTTTAGTCTTCCGAAAGCTTAGTTTAATCAATGAAACGTTTTTGGTTTATACCCTCCACTTTGTGTGGCATGGAATATTAGCACCGACAGGATGAACCCACAACTGCATGGGGCCTAGTAAGTGAAATATATCAGTCGCACGCACTAGGGTGCACAACTTGATTGAATTAAGAACATTTCTACGTTGGTCTAGCTTATACTTTCAGTACGCTGATCACTCACTTATCTTTCTTGCAAATTCTCTTCCTGGCTTAGCTTCAGTAAACCGGCGTTGAAATGGCGCATACACGCAAGTATGAGATAACCATAGATGTGTTATTTGAAGTCATTGGAATTTTACATGTTATGAGTCAAAATGATTATGTACACCTGGCGCATTGACTCTGTACGTCAAGAAAACAGCACAATTTAACAGGCAAAAAGATTGCCGTTTGAGAACTTGAAAGGATCATCGGGACAGGAATTAGTAAAAAGAATTTGAGACTAAAATATAGAAAGAGGATTATAAGTCACATATTGCAATTAATCAGGAATTAAACGAGCTTGAACAAGTAGTGGCTTATTAACACTACGATCGGTGTTGCACCTTACTTTAATGTTATCCTGGTGGATATAAGGAGACAAAAACTGCGATTGTACACCCTAAGTATTCACGGGAAATTATGTTTGTAATACTGTGACACCAGATTCAGACAGAGCATTCTAGATTGAATATACCCTGAGCACTGCGAGAGGGCTGTTCGTGCATCAAGCATTACCACCATGTAAGCAGTTTAGATCAAGGTTTCAAAGATCGTGACTATTGTGAATGGCTACTGAATGTTCGGGGTAAGATACTGTGGGCGAGGTACTACGGTATGGAAGCCAGGCTGAAATTATCCTTGTTGCAAGAGTGCAACTTGTTTCAGAGACAAAACATAAACATACTTTGTACAGAAACATATGCCGGACTCAGTGATAAACATTTATAAATTACCGAAGGTTGAACATCACCCACAATTGATCGCAGCTGTCGCATTCCCATTTTTTTGAAAGGGGCCTACTAACCCCTTTCAAAAAAAGCACTAGTTTCGCTCTGATTAGAGCTCGTAAGTATTGCCTATCCTCGCCACTGTCCGGACTAGAATTTCGGCCACGCTATTCATAAGGCAACCGTGTTTACCAGTGCACCATTAATCTCACATTGAGCATGACCGAATCATCATTTGTGAACGCTCAACCACTTTCGCTTGTGAGTAGTTATCGGGTTGTCTGATCGGTATCAATAGGAGACACAGTTACTGTCTGTTGGCTCCAATCGATGAACCCTCAACTAGGACTTCTCTCCAAGTTGAACTCACAGAATTAATTAATTTGTTACGCGGTACTAAGATTACTGATGAGTAGTAGGGAATTTTGGTTTTTGTATAGATTAAACTGATGAGGTCTAACGAGAACAAAACTCGAGTCTACGGCTTCTTTTTAAAAGGGGTCGAGTGGAAAAGTTTACGGGAATGCGACAGCTGCGATCAGTTGTGGCTGATGTTCAGTCTATATTTGAAAATTAATGTTTTTATGTTCACGATTAACGTTGCATTTGACTGCCAGGTCACGTGTGTGGATCGTTTACATTTATCATGGTGGACGATTTACATAAAATGTGAAAACGTTTTACAGTCTTAAACTCTATCATTTATCATCTCTCTTGTTCTAAGTAGCCATTTGTAGGTCATTTGACAAGAAATTTTAATTATCGTTAAGTTAACAGAGTGGTTTGCGTTCGTTATCCAATCCTATCAACCTTTGGATGGTCTACGATTAAAAGTACCATGGAAGTCAACAAATACACCTGGAAAATTGTTGCACAGTTAGGAGGATCTCTTCTCGAAACTAAACTGAATGTGATACGTTGTAAGAAAGTATACTACATTGTGTTTCGCAAGTGGTAAGTTGCTTTGGGTGATTTAGTAATCTAGAGACTAATGTGTGATTGCAAGACTACGGGATCAACCTCGCCTGGTCAGCACTACTCTTCTTCTGATGTCAGACTAGCTTCAGTTTTTCTGAATGACAACCATTGTAGCACCACTCTTCATAAACACAATTTAAGTATAACTCCAATTTATCGTCGAGGAGAAATAATAACTTGTGGTTTATTTACTATTCATTCTGAACATATAAAAGTCCAACAACGTTTTAAACTGCATCCTAAATGATGTATTATCTACCGGTACTTTGTGACAAAAACACGTCTACCTGACAAATGTATGACGTTTATTCTCAAATTTTATTGTGACATTTCTGCGAGACTAAACAGCCTTTCTGTCCGACCTTTAGAAGAATGAGAACTAGTAAGAGCGTGACTCTGTTGCAGCCTTCGATATTCTCAAGGGTAACGATCAAGAAATTCAAGAGTAGACACAAGTGTGAACTCACAAAGATATACGACAAATTTTGTTGCAGCTTATTCTGACAAACATTTTGTTTATCGGACCCGTCTAGATCTTGCACAAAAAAGGGTTAATATTTTGCGTGAACCCTCAGAAACATTCTTGTTAAAATATTGAAAATATTTCTTGAGCCATCAAGTATCTGAAGTTAACCACAAAAACAAATTTATTGGCAGCACGACTTGAAAATCATTCACAAATGATTGTT
>JTDE01000978.1:10866-40667 GCA_014338405.1 Paragonimus skrjabini miyazakii | reverse complement strand
TCGTTTCTTTAGGTTCAACTTAAGTAATAGTCCTATTTGTGGTGTCACTGAGTGAGGTTAACATACCATTTATTGTGCCTTCTGCTGAGGCGACCGGCCAACCTGAGCACTACTCACAAGCAAACGTAGCTGCTATTCACTTGTGCCCAATGTAAGATAAGTGGGGGAGCGGTTAACATGAAGGCGTGATAGAAAGGTTGTTTGCCCACCGTGACAAGAATCTGTGCTGTTGATGATGAGCTTCAACCGCAGCAAAACTCGAGTGTAGTTATTTTTAACGTGGATGGCTGAACTGTTTATGAAAAGGTGAGAGCTGATTTAAATCGTAGATGATGTTCAAACCGAATCAATCGGAATCCCTTTTCAATAACCAGTACATTACTGACAGGTTCTGATAGTTCTTTGATAGGGTGGTTGACGGTGACTGCAGTAACCGGTTGATAGATATATATATCATCAAAGTTGACTCAGTTGATGAGAATGAACACATGAGTTTGCTCATGACGACGAGATGTTCAACCGTGCGTTGCGAAATACTGGAACATTGCGATTAAAATGTGTAATCAACTGTGAAATAAACATGACTGAGTCAGAATTTCGTACGATATATTCAGATGTTATTTGAAAATATAGGATATATATACTTGTAACAAATTCTGCGCAAGCAAAGAATGAAGGGAACCAACGATAGGAACACTACTGATAAACACACGAAGTTGAGAGTTCAAAACGAATTAACCTAGATATGATGTTGTAGGAGGTTGAACGCTGGGTATGGATTACTCTTCAGTTTTATCTCACCTAATTTAGAGAAATTGAGCGTTGGTCATCGAACCTGCTTAATACAATTAAAGATGTTGCGTAATGTTAACACCTCAAATCGTGTACACGCCTGAAGTTCTTAACCTTCTGTTGCTCATAAAAACAAAGCAAACAATACCTCTCTGCATTTTAAATTCTTGATCAACCTCGAATTGGTTTAACGTTGTGTGATTTTCTATCACAATAAGTACCTCAGAGCGTTGGAATTTAAACGAAGGTATTTTAAAACCAATTTATTTTGCAACATCAGGATTTGTTGTTCTATCTGACAAACTTCTCTTAAACAACTTATGTTCAAATTTTGACCAGTCAGAGCTTCGACATATGCGATACTGTTAAACATCTGTTTGTCAGGACAAATTTAGTATGTTGCCAAGGTCGCATCGATACTGTGCTGCACAGCACTACCAAGTCAACATCATATTTCAGCATATGTCAATTGCATTTCTGATGGCTAGAAACGAATATTCGAATGTACGTTTAAAAGACTTTCATGAAGTTCTTATAGCTTCAGAAATTCTAAAATTCAGCCCAGCTATTGGGATCAATGACGTAAGATCAATTTAAAATTAACCTTCAGAGACCACTTGCTGTAGAGTAAAGTGCTGACATTTTCACAATGATTAAGTAACAGTAAATGAAATGTATACATGCGCATGCAACCCGACGAAGGGATGACATGACATAAGACCGTCACTTAGTATGTTCTTTTATTATTTTCGAAAGAAGTTTGGACTCCTAAGTTGTTGGCAGATACCAAACCATAATTTCCCAACACACTTTATGCGATAAATTTACCCTATGGTTACTGACTTCTGTAAAATGTTTGGAAAAAACAGAGGAATTCACGTAAGTGGTTCTGATTTGCTAATTGACGTGACCTAACGGTCTTATTGGGTGCGGCTTATCAAACTTACTACTGGTATTCAAAGATGCGCCATTACACTGGTTTATTTGGTGTTTTTTCGAGAATATCGGGAAACTAGCTGGTTGGCATTGGTAGAACACTTTGGATATGATGAAGTGTTTAGTTTGCTAGGTTTATCCGTCGCCGTACCTATCTCAACGGGATGGATGTCTTACGCGAAGCGACAGATAAACGTTGATACAAACTTTGAAGTGTCGCTCATCACCCAGTCAAGCATTCCAAATAGGCTGTCATGGTCATTGGCTTACGAAACAATGGGTAGTAAATATTTTTATATGTGAATAATACCATGAGTAAAATATCTTCATAGGCTTCCCGATGCACACAACAGTTAAGTTATAGAAACCAAGATGCGGTAACTCTGTTCAGTTCAATTCGGTAGTGCATCCGGGTCCAAAGTTACTGAGGATGTCAATAGCCTCAAGATTCCTTATGGCAGAGTTCGGCGAAATTGGAATTGGTGTTATCCGTGTCCACGAAACTCCGTATACAGTAAGTTGAAGGTCGTTGTGGAAGTCACAAAGACACTCTGCAGTTCTTATGTTTCTAAAACTTACAAGCGAGCGATGATGTCAGATAGAAAATGTTACTCTGCTTTATGACAAGTAAGACAATCCCTACGGTTAAAAGTGATATTCAGAGATGACAAACAGAGTGACCACAGAAGTAAACGAACTTTGTTTGTATTTGCACTCATTGACTACTTCCATATAATCAGTCTCAACAAGATTGTTCTACAATAGCCGGTGACCTGGTCCTTGAAGGCTGGAAAACGAGTGAGATACACAGAATTATATTTAGACCACTAGATAAACTTAAAATCTAATTCGTCTCAGTCTACTTCTCGATTGCGTCACGTGCATATTTTATATTTCAACCCAACCTTGTGTTTTTATAAACTTCAGTCCGAAAACATTCGTTCCTATGCCTCTGTCGTTTGAAGGTCATCGCAGCGCACACTTGCATAGCCTGGTTCTGGAATCAGATGAATTGGTTATCGTTGTCTTCAAGAGCACTCACGATTTATTTTCAACGTCTTAACATGCGCCCACCTCAGATAGTACCATCCGGTTCTTATTCTCAAATTCATCCACTGGGTAGCTTTTTGGTTCGCATATTAAAACCTCGTCTGAACCGATTTGGCTTGCGGGTGATTAGTAGAAATATTTCGAGTGCTATGAGAAGCTACTGACAGATAATCTGCCCATTTGTACTGCTCAAATTCCATCACGTGAACTGTGCCAAACTTTCGGTGATCACCATCGATGAGGATGCTGTTATATGATCAGCATTTACAAAGGCTATTGAAAAATAGTCTGATGCTTGATTAATATAAATGCTTGTAGACAGGTAAGATTTTTGGCCAGCTTCCTTTAGATAAAGACGTCAGACTAAAATTGTACACTTTTTAGATTGACTATGATACGGAGACCGTACGATACTACATATGACCGTCTAAATCCAAGGTTTCACTTACACTCAGGCGTTTTATACGGTCTTCCTGAAGCTTTAACATTTTGAAGGGCCTAACTATAACTTTCTGTTAAAGAACCATATTTCGAACTATCGTAGATTGCCGAAAGACCGTAGAATACCTCGTTTGATAACCCACTGCTAAGTCTGTATATTTCCACTTTCATCTACCTCTGCATACAAATGATCAGTTCGTTCATGCCAGTTTTCCGTGAAACAAATAGCTGCATAGCCCGCTGTTCCAAGATACTGACAGCTGAACTACCATAGACTTTTCATTCCATGAGAAATAAAAATCAGCTATTAGTTTGAATTTAACTAACTCAGCACTCGGTAATCTTTTTTCACCCAGCTATGTTGTATTCGTCTTTATGCCCGTAACAGTGGGTGACTGACTCTGCACGCAAGCGTTCAGGGGCAAAATCCTCTCAACCATCGGCACGACAGTTTGTGTATATGGCTGGACCCGGTATTTCATGAAACTGGTTGTCTAACATACTACTTAGGAGCACATCCATCAAATGGATTAAGTTTGCACCTTTAATAAAACGTACATGGGGGTGGTTTTGCTTGTCAGATGTAGACAGTCGACTGAGTGGTTTTCGATAATAGTATGACAGTCAGTGTTCATGCAAATAGACGCAGCAACCGCATTTTTGTTACCTATCGTGTTTTATGGACCTAAGATCTACATGGACACCAGTTTCAAATACACGTACTTCTTATTGTTATTTGTGTGGTTTCTCCCGTTTCTTAACCCATCTTCTCTTTTCGTTTGTGTCCAAGTTCAGAAACATATTTTGTAGCCCAGGATGACCGTTATTAACTCATCGGTAGAAAATTTATCTAATCGATTACTACGAGTTAGACTTATGCGCAACGGTCAAAAAGTGATAGAAACAAGCTGAATATGAAGAAAACTGCTAAGAACGGTTGCAGCGGACAAACAGTAGTAACCGTGCGAAAAACATTAAGAGAATATTCGTATTATTAATCGCCGGTGCGATCATCGTAACCAAGAAACAAGCACATTCGGTTGACGACTGAAAAAGAACCAAAATATACTCAGATGATGGAAGACAGCGGTTCATATAAATTACTGTAATAAATTTTCTTTTTGAAAGCACTTCCATCAATCAAACAAATGAATAATTAAAACGTTCCTGGGAAAAGCACATTCAGCTAAATGATGCCTTCTTCTCCTCGAACAGTTTGCTACATACTCAGCTCAATACCAATACTCTGTTTAATTTCACTTGATCTGGCAGAAGTTACTCCGTCTGCGAATTTGATACCACGCGGAAAACTAACCGTCATCAATCAACTTAAGACAGATGTGTTGATTAAAAACTTCTACGAAAGTCACCACCGGTTGGATGTGGCTTAATTTCAAAGCACCAAACGGCGTTAGTTATTTTAATCAAACAAAAACGCTTGGTTCCATTTAGTTATTGATTCCAAGTTCACAACCTTAGAATGTCTTGGGCAAAGTGATAGATAAACGTGCATGCTGCTTTACCTACATTATTTCATAAGGAAATCAAATTCACGATCGTAATCGTTTTGTACATCTTTATAACCATAAAATCTCATGAGCTCCTCTGGGCAAAAGTGACTGGGAAGTCGATTTCCGTTCACAAAGTTCTATATGTAAGTAGTAAATTTCGGGGACATAGATCACTTCAAATCTAACAAAACCCACACTTCGTCGCAGTTCTTGCATTCAAAATAACCTTTCGGCCTGCCGACTTTATAAGAAAACGCCATACCTGAATTTTGCTTTGTTACAGCTAATCAGTAGTGCCCTTCGACTTTTGAGTTTGTGAGATTAGTTTGTTGAGCACGAAACCAGTAATCTCACAATAGGCATAGTTGATCAGTCACATCCAGACACTCAACCACAACCTTGCATGATTAGTCTCATTTGTTTTGTGACTTCAGTCACGGATTAAAGATAGACATGCCTTGAAAAGAGAGTCAGCCTTGTCTAAACTGGGAAAATTATAAACAAATGTATGAACTAAACATTGTATTCCGGGGATCATTATAATCAAATGTGGTTGAGTATGTGTATCGCTTTGTAATCCTTGTGTGTACTAGTTTCGGTGGCCGTTGCTAGACTCTATGTGTACAGCTTGAGTGCAGTTCGTCCTATTCGCAGAATGATAGCATTTAATTGAACGTTTCTGGGATTCGTGGCGTCTTCCTTCATTGCTCAGTTTTACGATGACGACATTGAACAGATAGATAATTACAGCTACCACATCTCTCCTGTTTTATAATCAGGTCAGCAGTGTCTAACAGACTTTCGTGTTTACTTACAATATGTACACTGAACAATTTCCACCAAACTTGGTAACGGTCATGGTATTTAATATGAAGTGAATAGACTGCGCTAAAGTCATGTATATTTATACCACCACATAGCATAAGTTTCAACTTCAGATCTTTTATGAAGTCCAACCATTGGATCACCATGGGATATGCTATTGAATGTTGACTTTAGGACGTTTGAACCACATCCAGAGAATGTGAAGATGGTCGCAAGTTTACAACAATAAGTGACAGTTTTGAGTAATGTGGAACGGTTTGCGTACGGCAAAGAAAAGATCGATTTTACTGTGCTGCTTCATGGTGTGATTGATGAAGTTGAGCCCAATGTATGGTGCCAACCAGTAAACAGCAGTAAAATTAAATGTGCAGATATTTTGTGATGAAGATCATGCCAGTTCAATACCTTAGCTTAGGTAGTTGGACCACGTAGAAAGCAGGTAAGTTGATTTTGAGACACACTGGGCAAAATCCGTCCGTACCATGTCGAAATTGCTTAAAGTAAAAAGCAACAAAATGTTGACATCCCACGAAATACTGAAGGCAGATTTAAATAGATTTGGGATAATGGGTCAGCTTAAGTTTCCAGACGTCGATTTTTGTGACTCAAACAAACTGTGGTTAGAGATGTTACGTAAAAGTTGTCATTGTTTGTAAGAAAGATTTACAAAGAAAATATAGCGTGATACACAGAAGCAAGCAGAAGTGGACAGGAAGATTAAAACTGACGTGTTCTACTATATATACCACGAGAAGTTTCGCAACACAGTTGCAAATACATAATGCATCTTACCAAATCGTACAAACCAAAAAGCCAATTACAATTTGAAACAACAGGTTTCATTCATGATTTTTCCAGGTTAATTGTGTGCCCTTTTGCCAGTCAACGTTACACACCGTATAAACACACGTACAAGTAACTAGATCATGAAGAAAACAGATATAGCAGAAGACATTTGGGTTTAGTATGCATACACAAATGCACGCTTAACACCTATTCTTCATTGCGGCATCATAAAGAGTAACCGGGGCGACTGATGTGTCAGTAGGAACTGTTTCTGATCAAACTACTAGTATAATAATTATAATTGGCATATTAACAAAACCGTTATATATACTTTGAACTTCAACTTACTTTGACGCTGTTCAGCAATAAACAGAGGATATATAGGTCGATCGAATTTAACACTTTGTTAGTTTTTGCCAGCCACACAAGCGGAACACTAGAATTCATTTAAAATGCGAGTAGCAACAACAGAATAGACTTTACAAGAAACGAGAGGTTTCGACGGGTTCTAGGATAAACAACTAGTCTGTTAACACAATGCATACATAGAACCGATCGACGGTTACTGGTAAGCACTGCTTCGGAAAATTCGAGAATCAACATCAACGCGTCAAACAAGTTGACTGGCTTAACAACGTGACTTGTTTCTATGATGTCTTACAATGAATGAGATCTATTTTTCGTTCTTGTTCTTTGCACCATTGTGTGCACATTGACGTATGTCCAACAGTTTTTTATCGTAGGCATTCACATGTTTAGTCAATATGAACGTCACTGAAATAGCAAGCGAACAGAGAGATTGTAGAAGAGATATATCATTTCGGTAAGGTGAGATTATGAGTAAAATGAGCAGTAATTCAAGTTGAAAGTAGCAGACGCACGATATAGGCTAGCCAGTGCAGACCGCACATATGATCACAATCTAATTGTATACCGTGTATATTCACAATGTACGAAATATTCTCCAGAAAACTGGCGTATTTAACGTCTTTCGAGTATTCTGTCGATACGATGTTAAATGTCTATTGATATACACCCCCCACAATTGCCTATGCAACTGGACAATAACAAATAAGCCTTCTCGACTTCACAGAACCGACCATTGTTTCCGAAGATGGTTACTACAGAGCCTCAAAGGTGTGTGTTGGTGGTCGTTTATATGACCGTAAAATCGTTGATTATTTCACATAGATGATGCGCCATCAGCAAATGCTGTCTGACGGTTAATCAGACAGGTTTTAATGGCGACGGTTAATGGGATATTGGATGGTTGTGAAATCCGGCGTTTGATTTAATTTGACGTATGTTCACTGATTCCTATTTTCGACGACAATTTTTTGGTTCATACGATGTAGGACACATCACATCTACAGTGCTATTAACGGAGGGAAGTACAAGATGATTGGGGTAGGTGAGTGGTTGGATGAAAGTAATTTCATGGTGAACAACCAGTTCTGACGTGTTATACGTCCACTGTTCGAGAGCCTTTCCACTATGGTAAACCGACATCTCCATATAGGGAGAATGAATAGAGGCACTATCCTTACGAGAATATCTATACTAGAGCTGAAAAGTTAATGGAAATCTTGGAATTTAAGGCTATCAATATTCTGGTTTCATTTTAGGTGTTGACAAAAGTCCTACATATATCGGTCTGTCTGCTGAGTTTCCTGGTCTTGTTGAATTTTGATCATTGACCATGGAATTTCATTAGTCTGCTCACTCAGGTGGTCGACAGTAAGTATCCAATCCATATTATAGGTTTGATTTTTCGAGTAAAACGGTATTCCAATTTTTACCGGCACAATTACCTGCGAACTTAGTAACAAGTGTAACAAGTGTCAAAACTCAAATACTTTGTTGAAAATCGTCGGTCTGATGTTGGCGCCGTGAATTTGACACAGCAGCGTAGGTTTTACAGTCAACTCTGTTGAATTTAGTGCTAATCAAATTTTTCACGTTACTTGTCAAGAGTCAAAATCCATATTTATCCAAACTGTCTTCACTGTCGTACTTTTAATGGTGTTTGCTCGGTACATCCATTGACAAAGGATTCGGCTGAATCATGAGTAGACAGTAGAGCGGTTGGAAAGCGGGTATCTGATAGTGACTTCCGTTCAGTCCTTACGTTTATACAGACTCAGATGGCTAGACCATGTACAAAGTATACCAGATGGTCGTCTGCCACACTGAACATTCGTTGTCGATGTTGCGGCCGATTGGCGTATGACGTGTGATGGAAAAATGTTCACTTAGCGTGGAGAAATCAAATCGCTCACCAACAAGTTGGTAACTGTGGACCGGGTTCGCCTCCGGGACTGGGGATTTTGCGACTTTCAAATTTTGTAGTTGGGGAAGTAATGTTAGATGATGGCTATTCATGGTCAGTATTGTGAACATCGTTGTTGTTTGGGTGAGTTGTTTGTGAAGTAAGTGCACTTAATGAAACTTGACAGTGAAAACCTTAAGGGAGCTGTTTTGCTGATGACGCCTTACTTCCACCTATGTATTGATTGTTTGTCTACAGGTTGTAGGTACCTAGATGTTGAAAATTCGAATAGAAAAGTTATTTTTGATAGTTAGGTCCTTCCCCTCTCCTCCTGTTTTCTTCTTTCCTATTAGCCACACCTTGCTTTTTCATCAATTGCTCCATAACACTTAAGCATCAGTAAGAACTTTTGATGTATTGATGCATATGGTGATGAGGATGACTTACAGATAGGCGAATTTCTGCACGTAAACGCAGGACCGTGCAGATTGGAACAAGGTACGAAGGAACCTAGATTGAAGGGAAGTGTAGAACACAATCAGTGCTCACTAAATGTCTTTTGGAGCCAGTTGTAGGAGCAGACAGTGTTCGTCTATTGTTTCTACATTCAACCAATCGACGCTTAGAGAGGTAACATATCTCCCTTGAGTTTAACCGTTGGTAATCTGAGTAACTGCAATGGAAGCACCACTCACATAAAGTAGGTGATTAAGTGTAGAATTCGTTGAATAAATTGAAAGGAATAACTGGGCAAAGTTATTCTAACGTTACCAAGTTTGAGGGTGGAATACCGAGGTGTTATGCTTTTACATAATTATGTCAACCAACATGGCAAAAAAAGTCGACTATCTTTCGAATGTCCGTGTTACTTGACTACCTTGTTAAAAGTGTACGTCACAAGCAGGGTAAAACTTTCATCTCAAAAACACCCATTCATCTCCTGTTAGAAATGACTAAATTGTCACAAATAAAAGTTTGCCCACCTAGCTGCTGATGAACAGAGATTGTATTTTGTATCAGAACAACTGCGATCAATCAATGATTTGTTTCATTAGTCAAGTTTTCACAGTAACAAAGAAGTTTCTTTAAACCTGGAATGAAAAGGGACCAATACAGTGAATTACCGATTTCTCACTAGTTATTTTGAAATCATGAATGCTCGATGAGTTCAATACATGTTTCAATTAATAAAGGGAATCTTTTTCGTCGACGTCAGGTAGAAGCAGCACAGTTACTATCCCGTTGCCACCTGCTGATAACCCAGTGACGAGGGTTTCACGATATCATGATCATCATGATTACAGACAGCAATACATCAGTGGTTCATACTGAAGCTTAACTGCCACACAACCACGAAGAAGAAGAAAAAGCAAACCCTGTTTGGGAAGAGAGAAGAATAAAAGACAAAATGGAGGGGACCTAACCACTAACAATAGCTACGTCTATATTCAAACATACAACATCAAGGCGTCTACACCTTGCAATCAAACAGCCAAGCAGTAAGTGAAAGTAAGGCTTCATCAGCAAGACAGCTTCCTTACGGTAATTACTTTCAAGCGTCATTAAGTGCATTCACTTTACGGACAACTCGGACAAACAGCAACAACGTTCACGTCACTGAGGTCGGTTAGACGCCATCTTGCCTAACGAGTCAAACCACCGACTCTGTGAGTCGCGAGGACTCCAGCCTGGGAGACGAACCCGATCTACAGTGAACAACCACTTCGTGAACGATTCCATTTGTCTACGCTGGGTCATCGTCTGTCCACCTCACACCTTGCGCCAATCGGCCACAGCATCGGCAAACAGTGCTCGGTGTGGCAGACGACTAGCTGGTATCCTTAGTACATGACCTAACCATACAAGTTTGTACAAGTGTAAGGACTGAACAAAAGAACTTGTTTGACAATCATTGCCAATCACCCGTTTCTTAACCTTTCTGTCGCTTGGTCATTCGTGTCATCTGATACAAAAGACTGAACGCATACATCGGTGTTCAAAAGCCTGGAGACGGTTCAAGTCTTCTGCCCTGGGTGGCAAGGTTTCGCTAAAGTAAAGTAATACAGCCCTCACTGTTGTTTGATATACGCGACTCTTAAGCTCGAGAGAGATACGTTTCTGTCGCCATAAGTGCCTCAGATTAGTAAACACCGCTCTAGCCTTGGAAATACGCGCCTCTATTTCATTAACTACACCTCCACCGCCGCCGCTGATGCAGCTTCCCAAGTATACAAACCGGTCAACAACCTCCATGACTTCATTATCTAACATTAAATCTACGTAATCACAGCAATCTTGTAGAAGCACTTTGCATTTCGAGGCTGCAAAACACATTCCGAAGTACTTTGCAGAACGTGAAATTGCATTTAGCGTTGCTTGCGCTGCTTGGGATTAGTCAAACAGCACCATTTTATCGTCAGAATAATCAAGATCAGTCAGTCTCCCACCGGAAAGAAGGTCCACACCGGCATCATTTGAGTGCCACAGAGTCCTCCACTATTTCATCTATGATAAAATTAAAGAAAAATGGTTGAAGGGGGCAGCCTTGACGTACGCCTCTCCTGGTGCTGGAATTGTCAGACGGCTCACCGTAAACCCTATCCTGGGAGTAAAGCGCCGACAATGTGTTCACATAAGTGATCGGTACACCCATGCGTTTAAGTAACTCTAAAAGTGTATATCGATCCACGGAATCGAACGCACCTTTATGTTCGAGGGATACAGCGATTGTTGGCCGGCGGTACACATGACGCTGCTCCAAAATTTGACGAAGGGTAAAAATGTGATCTATACATCCCCAACCAGGACGAAAACCTGCCTGCTCTTCTCTAATGTTCAACTTCCGAACTGTACTTAGTCGACGAAGTATAATGGATGCCAGAACCCCAGAAACGACTGAGGTGAAACTAATTCCCCTATGGTTTTTGCAAGGGGTCCTGATACCTTTTTTGAATATAGCACGGAGGGATGGTCTCCGTCATCCACACAAGTTGAAACAGCTGAGTCAATGCCTCAACTGACACCTCTCCACCTTCTTTGAAAAGTGCCGGCACGAGATCATCTGGACCGGCAGCCTAATTACGATTGAGAGCTGAGATGCAATTGCGAACCTCAATTTTAAGGGGGGGTTCGAACTCTACCAACCACGGGGTTATACCACAGGTTTGTGGTTGCAGTATGGTTGAAGAAGGAGGCCAGTTAAATTGACCCTAAAAGCGCTTCGCCCAACACTCTAACCTTCTGGACTTATCACAATTTAGTGCGCCATCTATCTCGCTGATAGTTTTACTGACGGAGGGTCGCCTGGGACCAGTAGCGCGGATCAGCTTAGAGAGTTTGCTGGTGTTCCTTGAAGCAAAGGCAGTTTCCAGTTCATTAACTTTTTTCACTAACCAAGCCTCACGATCAGCCTTTAGACTGCGTTTCAGTTTCTTACAGATATCCCTTCTAGACTTATTATGTGAAGTGTCAGAAGGAATCTTCCATCTGGCTTCTAACAACTCCGGAGATTTCTCTGATATCCAATGTTTGTTTAGCCCATGTATCCCTGTGTCGCATGCTACAGTACCTGCTTTCTGAATAACCCGTGATATTTGTGTCTAGCAGCTATTAGGATTTTTGGAGTGACTACCACTGAGGCAGCTTTCTAAGCTGGTTTGTTACCCATGTTTTATCGATGGTAAGCCGGTTTCTGAACAGCCAGTTGTTGCTGTTCCACGACAGGGTTGAAGTCACAATTTCAATTACGTTTTTGCGCACCACTTTTCTTGTTGCGGGTCTAAAGGGAGCAAACCTCCATTTCAAAGCGCCTAAAAAAGATAGGTTTACTTAATACGGAAGCCACAATCGAACGCACGGGATGTTCAGCTTGTAACAATCAAAAACCTGAGTTACGAAATTAATGGGTACGATACAACGAACGCGCGCAGATTCTGACAACTTCAACCAACACGATGACTCTGGGCATGCAACAACATGCTACTGCTAATGGCTTGTGATACTGAGGGGCCACAAACACCCTAGGCATGGAACTTTGACAGTGTGTCAAGTGGTGGCTCAGTTGTGAACTAGCCACCGCGCTTTGGATTGTCGTAAACTAAGCAGCTTACCCAAGCAAACCATCGCGTGACCACCACGAGTTGGCAGCCAAGGCCCATATTTAACAATAGAAAACTAAGTACAGTTGGTTACTTCCTTTGTAGGACTCCACAGTAATTTTAAAAAAACAGCAAACCATCCCACATGAACCCATGATGACTTTGAAGGGGTGACTCTCTCAAAAATTAAAAAGGCCGGTGACCAAGTTAGACGTTCTAAATTAGAACGTTGAATCGCGATTAGTTACAGATTTGATTAGAGCCTACAAAATGTTGTAATATAACTCGCAAAGCTCAGACTAGCTCACGAGAATATTATTACGGCTGTGAGCCATTCCAAACTCTTTAATATAGAAAAATATTGAAAAAGATGTCTCTAAAACATTTCAAGAACTAAAGCCTCAGTGTAAAATAACAATTGGAGATTGACTATGTCTATTCGAATAGACGAGATGAAAGCAAGTCGTAGTTCAAAAGCATAAAAATGACCACATCATAAGTGATGCTTACAGAAGCGGTAACCGATCAGATAGAATTGTTAGTTCGATCTCTCATTCAGATTGGCTTTTCCTAGTAAGTCAAAACAATGGTGAAATGGGTCATGAGGTGGCGGCTTGAGAGTGATTATCAAAACTCAATAGAAACAGGTTCAGTCCTGTGTTTACAATGAGCAAACTCACCTTTGTCACTTCTGTTCCTAGAATTTCCATAATTAAACCAGACTAACTAACGGAACCATCATTGAATTGAATAACAGTACGTAGAGGTTATATCGTTAGAAGGCTGAGAAGGTTGCACGAATTCTTGCCGGTCTAATTCAGTTTCCTGCCAAAGTCATGTTTTTTGATGAATGCTTTGGAGTACGTTGATTGTAATGTATGAATTAAGCTGGCAAAGACTCGAGTATTAGATTTTCCTGCTCCATAGTTGGCATTACACAACTGTTGTTTAATCTATATGTCCATGAATCTTTTGAATTTTTCCCGATTTGTACAGTTCTAAAGAATGATGATAATTCCTAACAAGCCTTTTTAAGTTTTGATATGTTTTGGCGGAAAGTTGATAGCATGAACCTCATAGATCCTATAAAACTTTTGGTGATAATGTTCTTCCCACAGATTCTAGGTGTTCCGCTATCCTCCCAAACAAAATATGACGTTTTGTGTTTATCATATCGAATACCAGAAGACTCAACTCCCCAGTTTTTATCTTTACATAGGTCATGATGAAGTGGGTTGGTGCTAAAAATCTGCTTTGTTTTTTAGTGTGCCCTAAAGCCCATGTTGTTTTAAATGCCTATGTTTGATGTTATCGGTGCATCAGTCGGTGAATAGTACAATGTTGATATAAAAACAGCTATCTTATAGTAAGATCCTTTGTATCAGCCCATACTTGGATTTCAGCTATCGGTTGCATTACCATTTTTGACATGTACCGTGTAGTTACCTAGGCTCCAAGGTAACATCCTTTTCCTGTGGACGTCCTTGTGACACCCGTCATTGCCAAAATGATTTTAAATGCGTTGATTCAATTTCTTCCGCAAACGAATCCTGGAATGATGAGACGGAAATGCCGGTAGCTGATTAATCCATGATCTTTGTTTATTTCTTTAAGGCTTATACAGTTGCATTTCGATACTCACCTTATTTAAACAAACTGACTAATTCAAATAAACGTCAGTCCATCGTCGTCGAGTGGAACACGATGAATACTAATCACTGGGGTTGATTACACCCTTTTTGTGAGTAACAGTTGCCACAAATATATCTGTTGCTTAGCCTGCATTTCAAGGGTTAATTTTAATATTGCTGAGCATGTTTGCAGTTAGCATATGGGACTTATAAGGTAAATCCAACACATATGCCACTCGACTTCATCAGTAGTTTATGGACCACAGTCAACATATACGCTACTAGAGTCAAACACCTACGCTGATACGAAAAACTTGAAGGTGTTTTCCGAGTGATTGAAAATATCCGTTAAAGTTTCTTTAGGGCAAGTTCACTTTTGACCAGTTTTAATTTCAAACTGGTAAAAGTATACATATTTATCCTATTACTTTAAACAAAATTAAGTGACAAAAGCGAGTTAGTGAGGAAAAAATAGAATGACGGATAAGTAGATTACATGGGCCAGAAATACAGTATCTTTGAAGGTAGGTTTAAAATTATCGTAACTTTTAGATAAACGATGTTAGCTGATGTTGTTTGATGGGGAGAGATCACATATCGTGTGGGTTGGTTATGTTTCACCATGGTTGTGCCATGATAGGGATGAATTGTTTATGAGTATAGAAATCCGGTTAAGTTAATCAAAATGAGACCGTCTGGACGGCACTTTGATCGGGTTACGGTGGAGCATCAAAAATATATGCTTCCTCTGTCTCAATTTTCAGTTTACTTTTCCCATATGCCTAAAGTAACCAACGACTGCGGCAGGATATGCGTATGATACACTCTGCAAACCAGCATCAAATTGCTTGCACTCAGAAGGCCGTTTACAAAATGTTCTTCATGCTATTTCTACCATTTCTCATCTTGAGGTTCGCTATTAGTTCGAATGTATCGTTCTTACGTCTTTAGGAATTCCAAATTACGGAGAGTGGGATCACCACAGAGACAAAGGACAGTAGCTTGTGTGATAGTGTCAGCTACTTAGGAATATCTCTTGCCTTTGATTTAGCATAGCCTAGTTGTAGGTTCTCTGTAGTCAGAAGTGGTGGACGTCACAAGTCTTCTATAAAGCGACGTAAGTTCCCGTTACCTCCATAGAAATTGATCATAACTGGCGTGAACTGTCATTTTTCCACACTGATCGCCGATTATCCGTATGCTTTATTTCCAGCTTCTGATGAGCTAAAAACAAACATAAAGTTAGATGACTTTCTTATTTTTGGTTAGCTATAACCAACCACCTTCGTTTGTCAAAACCTTCTAGTGCTTCCGGTCAACTGACAATGAGGTTATCCCTGATTTAATTATTGAATAAACGGGGAGCTTAACTTTAGGTCTGTTGTACTCATGCTAGACAATTCATTGTGTATTTGCAACATGTCTTATCATTTAAGTTATATTTGGAAACTTTAGACAATTCACTTGCCGATGTCTTCTTGACTGACTTTAATTGCACATCAGGTTGTACAAAAAATGTAGTCTTGACATGTGCATGTTTCGCGCCAATATAACTAGCTACACTGAGATGTAAACTACTGCAAAATACAGTGAAGCGTTGAATATCAACATATGTCGGTGCAAAAGATTTGAAATGCAGCAGACCTCGCGGACAATGAGGAAACTAGCGAACTCTTATGGTGATTGATCCAAGTTACTGCCTCAATAACAATCTCCGTTGTTTGTCATCTAACCACTGTTGAAATACTAATGAAGAGCATGAAGGTAATTATATAACTGCAATTAATGTTAGAAGCCTCACATATACGCTGCGTATGCCCTGCTATGGTGGCCAAAGCTTACGAGTAATACATATATGTATATATCATTAACTGTTTCATAAGCTAACGACAAGTACAAATGAAGACTGGTTACCAGTATGAAAATCTATAAGTAGATGAATATAACGCGTCTGCTTATCGTAGCTTGGGAGTGTCTGCCGCTTATTATAGTGCGAAAGCTTCGGTCTGTCAACTTAGACACATGCACATATGAATGTTGATTTGGTAAATAATTGAAGCAGAGGCGCCTGTAATGACGTCCGGGCATATTCGTACTCACTTTGGCGACAGTACACATTTTGCGTAATCAGACACCACAAAATCTCAGTCATGAATGGCAGCTAGATAAAAGTCCGTGGCTAGCCATTTAGAGCAAGTAAATTCGTCAGGTTATACGACACATTCTCCATGGAAAATTTGTTCGTACGGGGAGAGTCAGGAAAAACGTTCAGGACAAATATGACGCTATCCGGTTGTCACTAACCTAGTCTCAGTCTAGTTAGCTTGAGTGACGTATCGTATTGCGTCACGCTTACTCAAAGATCATATAACTCGTGAGTGTCCACGTGTCCCATAGACTTTCAGTTTTGAAGATCGACGAGATAATTGTTAGAATACAATCTTGTTTACCTCTAGGGTGCTGACAATTCTTAGGTCGAGCAGCAAATCACCAGAGTGAAGTGTCTATCGGGTTGCCCAGAAAAAACAGGTAGGTGACCATTCATTCTTCAAGAGACGTTCTTAACTACATTACGTAAGCCAGCAAACTGCTAGAAAATTAGCATACTATGAAAAGAATAATTGATTAACCAGAGATTATGTGTGTATATGTAAATAACTCCACCAGGCATACAGTACACGAATCCTTCAAACGACATGTACCATATTGCATCATAACATTTACGCATGTTCAACTTGGAAGGCCAGCGAAATCATTTTTGGACAATCGTTAGTAAGCGATCTGTCCAATGGAAACCCCTTTCAAAGTACTAATCACCTTATGGACATAATACCATTAACCAAATCAAGATATCACACATCAAGGCTGAACTTTATTGCAGTTAACTTTCATTAAGCTTCTATTCATCAATTGATGGCACAACACTCATCTGTTAAACAGCATGTTTCGGTAAGAAAGCCGTAGCAAAATATGAATTTTATTCAGTTTATGTCAATCAACCACTGCTTGTTAGTGATGAAAATGCGGGCATGATAAGGCAGATCAGAATGATCGAGATTCGAGAACGAGCTTTCAAACCACGCAATACGAAGCTGAGAATAATGGTTGTGCTACCAGATCAGACGGTCATGAACGTTCAAGGGAAGGGAGGAGAGAATGTCAACAGTTACTTCTAAACCTGACTGGAAACCAAAACTGTTAAGGAGACACATGGCAGTTAGCGAATTGAAAACGTCAAGTAATCCTGAAGGGTTTTTGGGAAGTGGATAATATTATAAAAGGTGGAAAACCTGTTAACCGTTTTGTCCTGGAATTATAACACTGGGTTTGGAAACAGCTCCAGAAAACTGTAGAACTTGCTTTGCTCTAGGGCCACGTACAACATGAAATGCATTATCACCAGGAACCCTATAAAACACCTGGTGTAAGTGCTTCTTGATTGCATTCCGGGCGTTGTCAGTTCCAGGCAGATTACGTTAGCATACTTTTAGGTATACTAGCAGATATCAAAATTTCAAAAATATATCGAGTAAAGCGATGCAGTTAGTGAAAGTGAATGAACTACCATGACTTCACTATAATAGTTACGAATGATAGGCGTCATCGATCAGAAATCTTTGGTTTAGTTAACAATTGTAGGCCGGATGACCCTAAGTATCTACGGCCGAACAAAAACCCACAAACAGGGCGTTCCTATCAAACCAACTTTGTCTACGGTCAACTCAACTTATCATACGCCTGACCAGTGGCCTTTTGAAGCTATCCAACCAGTACAATCGAAACTAAGCTAATGTTATGAACAGGAGATGACTGGATTTTATGAATATGAAGCCTGCAATCAAATGTGATTATTAGCCAACAGATGATACATGAACTTAGGACAACTCATCCATAATCTGTTTGTAATTGTGAGTTGCTCATATCAATCAAAAATTGCAATGTTAAAATGTTTTGTCTTACAACTGAACCGTAGCCTGCATTCGTTGACTGCATTGCATCAAGATCTTTCACAAAACTCCTTGCGTAAGAGATAACCCGATCTAAGTCACGTCATTGTCATGAGTGCGATCTGAACTTAGGTTTACATCTCGATGGAGAAACCATGATTCTTTGTAAGCCACTGACCTCATATCAAGTATGTCAGAATCACAATGTATAAACCGTCCGTCACAGTCATTCCATGAGTAGTACTCAGGTTGCTTGTTCATTTTGAGAGAAAGGAAGCAACAATTGTCCTATCAACTCTGTCTTACAACCATGTGGTATAATAGTATGGCAACAGAATCAGTGCTTACTGGTAATGGATGAGTTTCTGTTCATTTGAACCATAGTCTACAACTTTGATTACAGTTAAACCAGCTTCATAGAGAAGTGGTAAAATAATGATTGTTAAACAAAACCTTACTGATCAGTAGTCCGAGATTTGGTTTATTTCAAGTTACACATCACCCACAATTGATACAAGCAGCTGTCGCATTCCCATAGACTTTCCAGTCGGCCCCTTTCGAACAGCAGAAGCACTAGACTCGACTTCCGCTCTCATTAGAGCTCGTCAGTAGTGCATATCATCGCCACTGCCGGGACTTGAACCACGGACACGCTGTTCATGAGGAAACCGTGTTTATCACTGTGCCATCGACCTCACGTTAGGCATAACCGAATTATTATATGTGATTACTCAACCACGTTTGCTTAGGAGTAGTGATCAGGTTGCCCAATCGCCTCGAGAGGAGTCACAGTAACTGTCCTGTTAACTCCAATCGATGACGCCTCGATTAAGACCTCTCCTCACATTATACACGACCAAATTATCATATGTGCACACTCAACCACTTTCGCTAGTGAAGCTTGCTGGTTCTAGTCTCGACAGTGACGAGGATATTCTCCAATGACAAGCTCTAATGAGAGCGAAACTCGAGTCTAGTGCATCTGCTGTTCGAAAGGGGCCGACTGGAAAGTCTATGGGAATGTAACAGCAGTGATCAATTATGGGTGATGTTCAGCTTGAAAGAACAGCTTGTCAAAATCATATGTGCAACTGGGTTTTAACATAAGGTAAAGAGATATATATTCTACTTTTTCGCTGTCCCGTGAACAAGCCATCTTTTTTCAATAGGACAGATCTTGTTACAGCACCCTTTACAATTTGCCGCATTTAGTTGTTGTTTTGTTTTGATTTACTCTCTCGCTGTTTGGTGTGCTATGTATGATTCAAGGTACACTAGTGTTTCTACTGTGTGTGATGCACTGCATGGTACCGGCGCACCAGACCGTGTTTAGAAACGCAGCAGGAGGTGATTGTGTGGCCAACGCCAACTCCATCAACCAGTCCATGCGGCAAACTTCAAACTGCCCCATTTTTATACATGTCAATGTGGTGTGCTGGTTAATGGAATATATGTGCAGAGTCTCAAAGGAGACCATTCGATGTTTCTGTTTACTGGCCTTTCTCGAAAATCGACCATGCAGAAACGAGAGAGGGAGCAACGTGCATTCGATTGCACGAGTTATTTTCATTTGTTCCCCATTCATCCTTTGAGGCTAATTGTCTAGACATGCCTAATTCATCAACCAGCTGTCAATCACAATCAAATCCTCCTGTAAAAACTCACACTGATCTCCCACACAACATCACAGTCTAAGTTGAGTTCCGTTACAAATATGTGACTATCGCACTGTGGAGAACACGTTTCAATAGATTTTTAAATGCATAATATTGCCAATTCTGATGTACAAAAATGTCGTCCAAAACTGTTTTTGGGATTTTAGATCCCTTCAGTTAGAACCACAAGTAAAGATGTACGATAAGGTTTTTATTACGTCGACATTTTTACACAATCCGTCGGAAGATTTGCATCGCCTGTTCGTGCATGATTGATGGTCACTACTGATGCTAGACACCAGTTACGCATTATGCATCAACGTTTGATAGTGTAGTGGATCTAAACGCTATATACAATTCAGGCGCGAACACGAAATCGAAAAGTGATTTTTAAAAAAGAAATGAAAACAACTGACTCACAATGGCTCGTGAAGGTGCACCGTTTAGAGTTCTACCACATGGAATAAAGTATCCAGTAGATACGATCAGTTGTATAGTTCCCAGGTAAATTTAGAAGTCACAACGAAGATAATTCCGAAGAAAGATGAGTTTGGAAATGCGCTGAAATACATGCGGGTTCTGTTAGCCGTTAACTCTCCCAAAAATCTATACACACGCGACACTGAACGCAGAGAGAGAACACAGGGCTCGCGACATAGGTAATGTAATTTTTGTATTGTTAATTGAATCAGCTCACATGATTTAAACGAGTGTACATGTGAATTTGAATAGGGTGAAAAGTGCGAAAGACAGTGAGAATCATGCAATACAAAATGCCCTACAAGACGCTAAAATAGCAATAATATGTACAATTCAGCGTGCAGTTTGTTGGGCTTTTCAGCGAAAACATGGATAGTTTGCTGTAATGCTCCACCCACGAAGCACCAATGTTACTGAGTACTGGATTATTACATTGAATGTAGTCGTTAAGGACACGAACCTTCCGTAACTGTACAAGAGTAGCATTTTTTGGGGCATGTGAATTGAACTCAATCCCCAAGAGAGATAAAATGTGACTATTAGATTGGACCAAACTTAAATTGCTGACGTATCGACTAACGTTCATAAACCACTCAGGACAGTTAACATCTTGTACACACCTAACAATGGAACCTAATGTTAGTTTTGTTTAGTAGTTGCTAGGTTCCATGAACCATGCCAAAGTACAGCCCGATCAATGGTAGTTGGGACACACGGACGACTGTTAATATGATTGTGCACAATACATTGAGGATTTTACTTTGACGCTTGAACATCCAAAACTGTTGGCTCACATGAGCTGTCAGTCAATGGTCCTTTCACCGGAATGCAGGAAAAAACGAATCAATAATAAAATTTTTAATACATTCTGAACCACTTGAGTTGCCGAGTGAATTTTCTTCAGATAGTACCTTCTTCCTCAAGCCGTCCTTCTTGACTTGGTTTTGATCCCACTTGTGATAGCGACTATAATATTTCTTTTAATTGGGAAAGCTCGAGCAACTTGACGGTATTTGAGCTTGCAGACCATACTGTTGTGTGACAGCCTGTAATAAGTGGTACTACCAGTGAGTGAATTTCTAGTTGACCTTTCAGTGTGAGCAGTATTATTGCTCCGTTTATCTTGAAGTGTTGCTGTTCATGTTGATTTTATAGTGACGACTAGAGACAACCCAGTTTATACTTTTCTTTTCAGACGGTTTGTGAAGAATTAGTATGCAAGGAGGTAGCTTTGTTGAAGTTCATAACATCAATTTTGGGCTGTTGATTGTCACACTTGGACCAGTTGGATTTCATGAGATTGAAACTCTTACCTTCCTGTTGAAGGAAACACTATCACGAGATATTTATATGTTCTCTCCGTAAGACCGTTCTTTTTTTACAGTAATAGTGTTTAACATGCATTTGAAGTTGAAAACTGGTACACTTATCAACTGAGCTCAAACTGAATATTGCAGAGCCTGATTTGCCTTGAAGTGCCGCAGGTATCGCACTTAAAGAACCATGTTTCAACTTCAGCAGAGTTCTTACGTTACGTAATTGAGTTCAGTAAAACATTTTGGTTAGATGGTCGCCTCATATAATCTAGAGGTTCCACTAACCAACTGACCATGCCCCTGAATAATGTCAGCGACGTTTTGGATCACGTGAATGAATAGCGCGGTTGTGTAAGTTTTAGGTAGACCGTGCTATCCAAGGGCAGTGACAGCAAGTGTGATAGTGTCCATGTTGTTTCAGTTTGCCTGACCTTGAGAGCTACTTTTTTCTCGTTTCTATCACTGTAAGCTTTTACTTCCATAGTTTTATTGATTGCTGGCCCACGTGATACGCGAAAATTATTACAAAGGATTTCCTCAACATTTCGTTGTGCCGAACGAGGTGATTTTTGTATTTTACTGGTGATTGCTGGAGTTCATTTTCGTCGTAAGCGTCAGTATGTTTTATCAAAATGGCTCATTTTTTGCTTATTTTCTATCTACTACAACCTGCAAACACTTTTGGATCAATTTATATAAATGTCTCACAACCATGGTCTATGAAAGTCTCAAAACTCAGGCAATCAGATGCATACAATTACATCTGAGTTTCTCTCCCGACATCTTGTTTGTCATTGGCTGACCACCGACGATGTGACTCATTCACCTGATCACACACAGTGAGTTTATGCTACTACGCGATACAGTTGCTGGAATGATGTTTAACTTTCGTACTACGATTCGACCCATGAGAAGAAGAAGTTGTGTGTTCCAACGGGAAAAAATCATTTAGTGAAAAACAATGGGTGGTAAGGAAAATTGTAAGTGACCGTTTAACGGGCTGTCTGCTAACTTGACTCTGTGGACGACGATGATTCTTTCTGTATTTAAATGAATAAAAGTTTCGATTTGTAGCTTAACTTTCATAGATTTCAAAAACTTCGGGTCATAAGTTTTACTTATTCAGCCAGATGAAAAACAAGGTTACTCGGAGATTTTGCTTTCGGTTTCTTCATCGAATTACGGTATAAGAAGATACGACAGTTATTGATTTACGTTATTTTTGCTAAAAACAATTAAAAGATACGTCATTGGTGTGCTTCTCAACAAGTCCACAGAGAACGAGAACTAGGACACAAATATAAAACAATCAGAGCAAACGGGCGCGTTAGTCGTGCACACGGCATACACAAACAAACACATTATTGGTATAATAAATTTGATGACATACTGCGTTGTCTAACTTCATTCATTGTAGCCTGTAGTGGAAAGTGGACGTTGACGATTCACCAGGCTGCACAAAAGGAAAGGACGGTGTAAGCGCAGAGTTCATTTGGATGGACGCGATTGATCCATATGTGCCACCGGCTTGCAAATCACAAGTACGGACAGATTACTGCCAGCCTTGAAAGCAAACATAAGCATGGTGTTGTTTCCGTGTTGAAAGGGGCTTACCTTTGAAACTAAATGTAGTGTGTGATTAAATGAAATGTCGGGAACCGTTTCTCCGCCGGGCCAGAATCAGGGTAGCAATATGTTCAGATGTGGAAACGGCTAAACAGACCTCATAAGCCGACTGAGTAATCTGCGAGGTTTAGAAAATATGTCAGGTTAAACGTACCCACAAACGATGTTCCGTTGACAATGTTTTATTTTGACAGCGAAAGGAGCCACATGACAATCACTGTACGAAGACTGTGGTTCACATTTCTGTTCATATTCTGTTGAGATCTCAAACTGAAACCGAATTTACAACCACTGGTTCCATATATAACATTCAACATGGTAGTGAAAAGATGCAGACTAGTGGGATGCAGGACATTCTAAAAACTGGCCATTTGTCACCCCGGTCAACCTTCAACTTGAAAAATTGCATTACAGAAATATGTGAAACAGGCAAACTTACAGTTTAATGTTAATGTTTTTTGAGTAAAACTAAACTGAATCAAGAGGTTACATTAAATATAATAGCCGAGGTGAAATATTTATACAACTATCTGATGCTTTCGGCGTTTAGGATGTTTAACAAGGCTTCCCGACTTCATTAGTTTGCTGTGCCCGTGGAAATGTGATGAGTATATGACAGAAGCCGAACGCTCTTATTCCCCAGCTGAACGAATGAGGAAAGTTCACTAAGTAATCCAGACCTACACTCAGCATTTCCTTAACGTCATCTAATCCATGCCAGGTAGGAGACATCTGTTTGGACAGAAAGACTGAAAGGCTTTGGACTACATCGTTGAGAATCTGCGTGTGGCTGGAATGCCTCTAACCTCTTTATGGACTACAGTCTCAAAGCATGCAGCATAATGCTCCGAGGATTGGAAAGCTTCATTTCCAAACAAAAACCTTTCTTTCTAATCTCACTGCGCTATTATGAGTTTCTTAACTAAAAAAGGCACAAAAACTAAAAACACTTGTACAGCGAGTGTGATTAACGCTCAGAAATTTGACACACTTCATTTATCGCTGACCAATTTGCTATGTAGAACACGAATCGTTTATTAAAAGACACTAGAATTCGAAAGATGCTAGTCAGAAAGATGGGAACAATGGTAGTAAAAAGAAAGGAAATAAATGCTCACGAAGGGTAACCAAATAAGTCGATGAATCACAGATCTTCTGAAAGCAATAGTCAGCTTGTTGTGCTCACAATCAAACACAGTCGAGCAGACTGATCTTTGGAATCCTTTGATGGTGTGAGCTCGAATCAGTGGTAAATAGATCAAATGTACAGAAGTGAATATTTTGAAATCTCATAACTGCCGCTAGCAACCAATCAAATTACTTCACGTTAGCAGTACATCGGGTAACGCCAATAATATTATTTGTGGTGCATTCACAAGCACATTTGGGAGAAGATATATTGAACAAGAGGATGCAGTGAAGTATTCAGGTATACCGGTAGATAAGTAAACAAACGGCGAGTCACGTGGCTTCGTATTTTAACAGGTGCACGATACTGGAGTAGGACAGAGAGTTGATCTTTGGCTACTTTACTAATCAGCTATAATCCGGATTTTGTAGATTCGTTTGAGACGCATCGAATCGGATATCAAATTATGTGCGTTATTTAATTAATCAAACATCCAAACCAGCAAAAAGGTCAACCTCGAACATATTCACACGGTTTAGTGCTTACAAATTTCTATGTACACATTTTCTGCAAATCCGTACGTCATCTCCCAGTTTCAGATGCCTTCGATTTTTGCTCCAACAAATTTCAACTCAAAGTTTTAACAACTTGGGCATATCATTTTTTCGCAACCTATTTTCTTTTTAAACAATTTAAACTACATGCGGTGATTTTTCGTAGAATTCTTTCTAGCAATTCTTTTATTTACGGGCATTTCAAGCTTGCATCAGGTTGTATCTAGGATTGTGCTCTCAAAATACTTTCTATCGTTTGACTGAGTTTACTAAAACATTTCTCAAATAGGCTGTTCTAATCATTTCTCTTCACCGCACCAGTCAACAGTTAATATCGTCGCCGCTTACCCAAGGATACCATTCCGCTTTGGGTTAAGTAATAGCCACACTTTAAGCACTACGTCTTTGGGGAATTTCTCAATCCCCCTCAAAATTCATGAAGGTAACAAAAGTAAGCTGTCCACTAGTCTCTAGAAATGCTTCGTCTGCATCCACGTCCCTTTTCGCTTCTTCGTTTTTTGTCGAGGACCTATCCACTTCCCCATAATATTTGCCTTGCGAAGGGCCTGCATTATTTTTAGCTTAAGTAACCTTTAAAATTGGCACAGATATATGAGTCTCCGCTTTTCACGAGCGGTCTAGAACTTTCGTTACTATTTTTGTTATCCCGCCTCAACACTCCTCCTTTGATTAGGGCCTCTCTATATCTTCTGGACTTTTGTCTGATCGATTTTTCGATCTTGATTTCTTATCAGTCACGAACCCTATTGATAGGAACAAGTCTGTGGCCATGTTGTCTTCAAACTGACCGGCACAATAAAGTTCTGTTTGAAGGCCATCCTTGGATGGTGGAGTTGGCTGGGAACTTCCGATTTAATCGTGTATACCCCGTCGCTCTTTTATCCGCTGTGTCGTTAACCATTATTCTATTTTCTGTTGTCCATAGACCGCAGACCTAGTTAAACCAGTTCTCTACGCTTAATAATTCACCTTACGTTACCAGATTACGCAATGTAGTCTTGCTAATTTTGCCTTAAGGTTCACCCGAGTGAAGTCAGCATGTATTAATCGACTGTATATAATGTTCACATGATATTCCAATCACCATTCACCGATCTGCTAACCACAAGTTCACAGGTTTGTATGACCGCCGATCAAGCTCCCTTATTCATCGATTCCCAACTTTTCGTTAGTTATGACAGGTCTCTAGAACTGATTGCTAACATGACAGTCTGCAACGGTTTGCACACGCTCACTCGTTTATCCAGAATGCTATCACTTCGGAAACGTAACTGGGAGGAACAAACGGAATGTTTCACGGGCACTAATCCTACATGACAATCCGGAACTCCTTGTATCGGATAACCGTTTACCAGTCATCATTATAATTCAGCTTAATGTTCCTAATAATTTTACACATCAGCCAGGAAGCTAACTTATCTTTTGTGTATTTACGTTATACACCAAGAATTATCATTAACTCAGTATCAACCGGCTAACTCAGGTTAAATCAGAAGCCATCATCTTTAGGTAACTTGAACTGCATGTGTATGAGGTGGGCTTACTTAGCGTTATAAAGGGACTTTTTCGTATGTTACCTTCCCATGGTTTCCGCTTTATACCGTCGAGGTCGGAAAACTAAATTTTGGTTCGAATGAATACGGGTGAAGTTTCTCCGTACATCATTTGAAATCACCGTCCTATGTTGTACGTTTGCGTAAGCATGATTTCATGCCTTTTCTGTTCTCCATTCAGTGGATTCCAATTGGTTCGATGGGGCCACATTTACACCATCCATCTCATCAAGTGAAACACTGACATCAAAAACCCCACTTTGGTCAACTCACTTGAGCTCACAGGAGACCTTGTCACGAAATAGTCATCCATATCATATATACAGTTTGTGCCATCCGTTGAATCAAACAGATCTTAGTTCGCGAAAGACGTGCTGTACAATGGAAATGGAATTGGCTCTTCTGGACCAGACAACAAAGCAGTTACAAGACAGTCTCTCAACCTATCTTGCTCGATGGTCAGCTCAAGTGTCCGAGTTGCGACATGCGCTGCGAGGTGAGTAAAGTTATGATTTGTGGGAAGTTGACCTCACTATTATACCTCTTTTGTGTGTAGTTAGGTGCAAGAAAAAATTATATTCCAGTACACTTGATTAGTGCACAAGTTTAACTGAAAATTATTCAGGCAGTCTGTACATACTGCGTACATGCCCTCACCTCCATACAAAGGTTGTAGACATTTGATGTAGGACAAGCTTACATATCCAGTTTAAATACCTAGCTGTCGGGTTCCTCGAAAAGTGTCCCATTACAAAACTAGTTTAACTGATCGCGTACATATTCTCATTCAATCGGTGATGATGCAACTTCCATGTGTGACTGAACAAAAACAGCATTGCTCAAAGTGGTAAGTTCTTTGTGCTTGACCACATTCCAATCAGAACACTAAACCTAGAAAATCATACACGAATGATCAAGCTTAACAACGCAATCTGCGGGAGTTTACCATGAAAAATGCTGGTGCAGTTGTTTTCTTACACAGTACTATCTAGTTGGTCCAACTTCGCTAAAGCATGTTGCATCAACACTGGCTGAAAGGCCCTTATGTGTTCCAGTTTTTTGTGTTGCCATGTGTTTGAGAAGCATTTTACTGCGTTAAAATCAAGCGATCAAGCAAGATAGTACTGAGGTACGGTTTAAGTGTCCGTCGAAGTCGACCAGGACATTAGTACCGTTGGGTATGCCGGCTCAGATAATTTTAAGGTTAAAGTTTCCTGCTCCGAATTATTCCAGAGTGACGGCGCAGTCTAAAAGATCTACGTCCTCTAGTTAATGGGCTATCAACTTACGCAGGGGTTGAGTCACCTTCAACTTAAGTTTAGAAAAATCGTATCACTGTTTTTCATGTCATTACACCATCGTCATTCACTCCAGTCTTCCCACCAGCGTTACTGTTCTATTCAACTTAGCGAAATGAAATTTAAAGTAGGTGTTTGCATAAACACATCTCGAAAAAAGTCATTCGAAAAGCTTAGTGCATACAGTTAGTTGTCTGACAAATTTATCTGCTTAGTGTCAGGTGCGTACCGCAGAGTATGCGATACCAAAGAGAAACACGTGGATCACATATAGAACTTCACATACATGGGAGACAGATAGGTGTAGTATGCGCTAATCATTTAGTACTGACGTTGTCTTAACAGTGCTGAACCAACAACCGAACCTTTTTCTACAAACGATTGTGGATATCAAAGTCTCGTGGCAACTGCTTCAACAAACCGCTATGGCTGAGTCTTATCAGTTGCGTATGCAACTGTGATTGTCTGTGTATGATGCACCCGGTGATGTCTCTTCAGGAGATGACCAATACTCGTTGGTTCCGATAGTTCGAGTGTTGGGTGATGTGTACAGAAGTGCGGGTCAGTTGCACTTGTCGCACTTTCCTCCGCACTCACGAAACGTCAGCTGCTGCTACATCATGCCAATATACTCGACCCAGCAACTATTTGAAATGTGGCAAATAATACGAGATCTGGGGTACAAAAGAAGTTGATGTTTTAGGAATATGACTTGGGGTACGTATTAACACGATACTCGAAATAAGGTGCATCCATGGTATAGTGACAATTAATGATTGTTGTCGTGACACACTGAAAATTTTCAGCTTCGACACAGTAGCCACCATTTGCCTGGGACGTTGTCTTTGAGGAATCTGGGGAATAGTAACCGTGAGTACTCGTTGCCAAAGAGAGTCTGCTTAATCAATCGCAGTTAGCCCTGGATAATAACCTGAGTTTAAAACTCTTCAGTCTTACTGAAATGCGTTTTGACTAGAGTTATTTTATGATGCTCCAACATGAAGGCAATGAATGGTGTGTTAGCTGTTCCAAATGCATCCACGACAAGCTCAGCGACACATCGAGATGACAACTGTTTAAATACTGCAAATATCTAAAAGTGTATAGGAATTATTATACTTTTATCCAGATTTTAATTAATTGTGACTCCGATTTAGGGATAGTTTTTCGAGCTCAGTTTTCTAAATGAACCACAAAATCGTAAGTCTTCAAATGGATTCACGGCTAAACAACCTGCCAGTTGCTTTCGACTTCGTTGATTAGTGTAGAGAGCTCCACGGAACTGAGTTGAATCAGATCAACCAGTTTTATGTTCGATAGGATGATTGACCGCTGATCTTCGAAGGTCATATGACTAACGTATTCAGTACTAAACGACAGCAACAGAAAAGTTTAGTTCACCAAACGTGAGTGGACATGTCACTGGTGTGTAACATACAAGCCGGCCGTCTACACTATGACTGTCCATCACACTTGCGGACCAACTGTGGGGCAACGTGGTGACACCGGGGAACAGTGATCTTCAAAAGTAGGTGTTCCAACATTCCTGTAAAAGGAAACAACACAAACAAGCAGGAGCCAAAGGTGCATTAAGCCATACACACGACCTACGCAAAAGAAAACTACAAAGGCGTCAACAACACAGTCGCACGCTCTGTTACGCAATTCAAAGTCAACCAGTACGCGCTTGCTGGTTTCGACTGCACATTACAGATACCCTACGTAAGCGTACAGCAAGTCAGAAAGAGGGCAATATTACTTAAGTACACGGCTGATCGGTGGAGTCTACGCAGTCCAACCTACTCTGCCCAAATTTATTAGATTGTTTGGTACAACCGTTGCCTTACAGTCTGGCAAATTGGATAAAACCGAGATGGTTTCATC
>JTDE01000977.1:134800-145734 GCA_014338405.1 Paragonimus skrjabini miyazakii | reverse complement strand
AGTCACCGATTTATGTCTACTGACTGTTCTAGGTTCCCTAAAAACCTACGACACATTTATGTGGGGAACCTGGCGTTAACTGTTGCCACCTTTATGGCGGTTTTCTCACTATGAAGGACATTTTTCTGTCCCGATGCGTGTGCCTTGACTGTGATATCATTTCTGTCCTCTGAGGAGCTTTTGATTTTGTGAGACTGACCGTTCACCTACTTTCTTTTTATTATTTTTCGTGCATTAAAAAATTCTAAACCCGTTTGTTATATACGGCACAAATTACTTTTCATTTGATGACTTGTCCATTTATGCTTGGTATTCTTGTGAGATGACTTGTCAGCTATTCAACGTTGCTAACTACGCAGCGACTCACATTTGACAGACAACTTGTTTTCACATTAACCTTTTTACGCATCTGTTGCTTAGTTTTGGTGTCACCTTTTGTTCTTCCCATGAATGAAGATGTGTATATTGCTCTTCAAAATAAATGATATAGTAGATGTATGCGTTAGGACAGACAGGCATTGACGAATATGAATGCTGGGAAGTATGTGATAGTAAGTACTGCTGGATATTAATGAGCATGGATGCATATCTTCAGTTTGCAAACTGAAGCATTCTCTTGTACCTGTGATTTCTCACGAGTAGCAGCAAAAGTTATGTAGGCGTATACTCCAATTGATGCTCCTCTCCTCTGTAATGTCGAAGTCGCGAGAGGATACCTTACGTTGAAATCAGAAAACCTGAAGTTGAGGCGTTGAGTACCTCAGGCTTATCGGTGCAAGAATCTGGACACTCTAGCTCCTGGTCGTCATTTGTCCTGTGAATCGAATTAGATATGCTTCTCTCATTCATCATACTGGTTATTGCACTTGTAATGCCATAGTACCGGTCGCCAAGTATTGTTTCAGCTGTTCACGCAGAGGTTTAGAATTGTCTGTTTTTCTTATATGGTGTAATCTAAAACACTATAGTCCAAAACAGTGTAGAACCACTCTGGGACTACAATACGTATCAAGAATAGAGTGATATTAGGGATCTGCCAATATTTTAAGTAAAACAAAATCCAACAACGCTTTGAACGATACCTACAAGAGCACATAAAGGCCTCGGATTTAAGGTTGTTTCGGTGACCATTGCGAGAAAAATTGTTACCTGAGGAGGGTTTTGGGAAAGACCTTTTAAATCCTCATGATTATTCATGAGGACTGACAGGCCTGGAATCTTGTTTTCGGGTGGTGTGGATTTCATGTGGCGGTTGACAATTTGACCACGGGTAGTAGATGGTTTTGTGAACGTGGTATTAACAAACGGCATTAACACTACATTGCAGTAAACGAGAAACAGGATTTGCACTGTCAGCCTCGAATTGCTGCAGAGTGAACTGTAAATTCCTATGTGCTTTTGAGGTGGTTTAAGCCACCTCAGTAACTATTACGCGACAAATTTGTCGGTTAATGTCATCGAAACTTTTCGAAGTAAGGGCTAGTAGAGGATTATTCTAATCAACGAGGATAGAATCAGTCAGTCTTAGCACCAGGCACATTTCACACTTACACTAGAGGGGGATCGAACATGTAGCAAATTTTTATCAAACAGACAGGCAACGATCAGACACGCAGCGACCAGACTGGAGGTTAGCCAGTTATTCTATTACTTCATCGAAATTAGGCTTTCACCAAGAATAAGAAATGGGACCTTAAAAGCTGTTTTTGGGCAATTCTCCTTAACAAGTTCATGAAGTCTCGGATTAAATAGTTACGTACTAACCCGTTTGTACTACCACCACTACTACTTTCTGGCAGCGAGCTCCGTGGGCAACAAACACAGAAAAACAATGTTCTCTACACAGAGGGCATCGGCGTTGATGGTTCAACTTTAACGAGTTGACGCGCAGATTGTACGTGGGGGCCATTATGAGTATATGCCGATTTGTCTGAAGCTTACTAGGGAAGGTTTTGTGAATAAATATAACGAGTTCCTTCAGTGCACGTAGTCTCTCCGGATAAGATTTCCGAGACAATTTATGTGTGTTTTGTGGCCTTATATTGAACCCTTTCTATTTTATTCGTATCCCTCCTTCGATGAAGAGTGCCTGACCAGATAGTAATTTCTAAGTGAGACATGACTGGCGAACATGTTTTCAAATGTATACGGAGTGAACTGGTGAGTAAGCACGTTCATCTTATGTGAGACGAGTCTGTTACAGTTAGTAGATTGAGATGGTAATCACTTTCACTTACAGCTCGGTTGTTTGTTCGCAAGGTGTAGACGCCTTGATGTTGTATGTTAGAATATAGACAGACGTAGCTATTTTTAGTAGTTAGGTCCCCTCTCCCATCTTTTTTCTTCTCTCTTCTTAAACAGGGTTTGTTTCTGTTTCTTCGTGGTTGTGTGGCAGTTAATCATCAGTGTGAACCATTGATGTATTGCTGTCTATGATGATGATGATGATGACGATGATGATGGTAATCACTAGTATTGATTGCCCCTAGGTCTTTGGAAGCCACCTGCAGCCTAATGCAACCCAATAAAATCCAACTCGTGGCACCTTACCTTCAATGGCGTTGAATGAAGGGACGTTCTGAACAGCCCACCGCGAGATTGGGGCCTTGAGGGGCCCTGCTAGAAGGTGACATACTAAATGATAGAACTCTACCAACACTGATTTGAAAAAGGCGGTCCTGCAAATAGTCCCGATACCACTCATTCAGATCACTCCTAAAGTCAAGTGGTCAAAGTTCGTTTACTAAGATATAATGATTTAAATGCCCTGGAGAAATCAAAGAAACTATGCTCGTGGGACCTGTAACGTCCATTACAATTGTTCACCTATTCACTGGTTCCATAAAATGTCCCTGACATGATCTGGTTCCACAAAAGCCGTATTGAGAAGTGTGCAGCTGTATCACTCAGATTAGGAGGCCCCGTATGTTGTCGTCACTCAAGCCACCCATAACTTTGGAACTCATTGACAACAGTGCCACTGGAAGATAGTTTTAGGAGGCTTTGCAATCTCCGTTATATATTGGAGACCGCGTGCGTTTTCCACTAATTCGGGGCCTTTCTTAATGACGGAGGCATTAAATAATGTGACTAACGGTTGAGGCAAGACTTGTGCACGTTCTTTAAACGTTGTTGATAGTATCTCATTGGCAGTTTGGAATTTTCACGTCGTTAGATTCAGTAGTTCACGTTCCACTTGTGTAGCCGTAAAGCTTGACGGATTTTGTTCACCTTACTCATTTGGTAGGACAGCTTGTCGTCTGTGAGTTATCCCTGGTCGCACACTTGGCTGTAATGTTCAGCTAGCGCGTGTGCTGCATCGTTGTTATTTGTGAGATCCTCGGCTTGGGCTAAGTCATATGAGATATATCTTGGCCTCGTTGACGGATATCAACTACTGGAGTAAAGGATTGCTGCATGAGTTATACACGAAAGAAAGTGTGCGGGAAATATGTCACCGAGAAGTCATCGAGTTTCAGGTGGAGAGGATCAAGCATTTCAAGTTGAAATTCGTACGAGACGTTGCGTGCTGGTGGCCATTTCGGTTGCTACTCGCTGGTTTATTTCTTCGGTGGGTATCTTTTCTTTGGCTTGTGTACACAACTTGATTGGCGTACTCAAAAAGTGGTCACACATAGGCTCACAAGACGTTTGAAAGGGTGTCTCTCTATACAGGGAAGACCTTTTTATTTTCTCAAGAGTCCGCAGTCCATTTTTAACGACCATCTTATGATGTCAGGAGAAAAACTAGACGACAGCTAGATGCCTAGGTCTTTTTTCAATTCCGTATTTTAAATATCCATTGTATTCTGTGCGCTGTATGTCACGAGTAGATTTCCAGCGTCTCCTCCAAATGACACGGATGCACATTTGCTGTCGTCAAATGGGAGACTCGTCATCTGACTAGCACATAACACTAAAGGTATCATTTTGTAACCTACTGAGATCATCGTCCTTCCCAATTTTTAGGTCGTCAGTATAACACTGTCGATGGAAATAAGGCTGAAATAGTTGATGGTGTACACTGTAAACAAAAGATGGCCAAGAGCAAACCTTTTGGAAACTACTACAGAGATCGAGGTGAGAAAAGAAATATCCGACCCGGTTTTTGTTCCAAAAGTTCTGCACTCAAAATAAGGTGTTAGGTAGTGCAAATTTTCTCTCCCGATGTCACTGGTCTCCAGTTTGTTTGTAAGCAGACCGTGTTGGAAACTGTCAAAAACCTCGGCGAAACCAAAAAAATAGTGTCTGAGATGCAACCACTGTTTTTGGCCCCCGTCAAGCTATCCCTGTGGATACACTAAGTTGTCGTTGAAATGATCATCTGCAATAATCGTCTGCTTGACACTCAGTGAAATATATATATATATATATATATATATATATATATATCTGAAAACCGCTCGCCGTGCATGTGAATTCGATTTATTTCTTATTTACTGATGTGCATTGATTTAACGTAAGTCCAGTGCAGTCTGTTTGGAACCACTTGAGGAAGGTGCCTCACTCTGCGCTGCGAATTACTTTAATGAAACAGTACGAATAGCCAAATAAACGAGTGGCTGGCACACTCGGCGTTGCTAGGGGGATTTTAGGATGACAAGTAATGATAGATAGTTGGTAAAAGCAAATACTCAGTTGTGAATATGAAGGTGCGATAAAATAAAGCAGTTCACAAAGGAATAGTGACGAATTCGATTTCAAGTGAATGCCAAGTTGCTCAGTAAAATCAGCTGTTAATTTTCACAATACTTACATACGATTCGATGCCCAAACATGCATACAAGTTATACAGTCTACCGAATTTCTACCAAACACAGTCCAAAGATTCACGGTAAGCCATAAAACTAAACACAGTCCTTATGTCAAAGAATACCACTACCGTTGGCTATGTATATGAAGGTCGATTATGCAACATCTGCTTCAGTTCTTCATGCCCACAATCAGACAGATGTCTCAGATGACCCTGCAAACACAGGACGAGTTGCTCTTCATTTGATTTGTTTCGATGTTTTCTTTTTGATCTTTTCAATGCGCGATGCGTAATGTTTTCGTAAAGGAAGTTTCCTAGCCAGACAGCTATAGTGGCATCTGCTGTTACTGCATCCTCCGTTGACAAGGTTAATGAATATTAGATGAACGGTATCGAGGTGCAGTCGAACAACAGGTAAACCAAGTAGTACTACAGTAAAGGCAACTGTTTTTTCTGCCCGTTAGTTTCAAATTTCCAACCGTTTCGCTGATAGTCCAAAATATTTTGCAGACTTTGGTTCGATATTATCTGCCATCAGTAAGTGGTAAAACAATGTTAGGTGTTTTTAAACTTCACTGTTGAACCCTTCTCTCTTCATGCGTTTGTTGTGCCTATTGACCCTCACACTTGTTTCCTACTAACGTTTTAGGATAAGGAATTGATATTGGGCTTTTGGGATTCCGGTCCCTTAATGGAAAATGGAGAAGCGGACCCGGAGCATAGCCTGGGTTGTTTGTACGTCATTAAACATCGTCGAATTTGGAAGGTCAACCGCGAATTAGGAATGGTAACTGGTATTTTGTTTTGCAGACTACTTTTAGGTTCTTTGTGTCACTGCCGGGAACATCATCAATAGACACGAAGTAACTATACGAATTCGCTCATAAGTGTCGTTCTATCCCTAGCCCTGGATTCTTTCTCTCTGCGCCGATTCTCACTGTTACGCTTTTGATGCCACTATCCACGTGGACACCCAACCGCAAGTATGTTTGTCCACGAGGTTCCCTAATTGATTTTGCCTTCTCTCTTCTAGATGGTGAACACTTTCACAGTTGCTTCACATGACTTAAAATCTGTAAGCACCAAAGAACGTATTCTTCCGTTACCTCTAAAAATGGTACACCACCAACAACTTGCTTATAATGCAAAAGATATATGTCTGATAACTACAGGTAGGTCGACAGAACTCAGTAACATCCTAAAGGTACTTAATCTGCCCTACCAGTATATTGTTTATCATTTTTAATAATTCTGTCGAAAGTAGTAGTATTAGAGGTACTCAATTCTAAATGCTTTACTGTTTCAGCTCGTACAGTTTCAGTGACCTATCTCTAGATCTAGACAACTTTCGATTATCCAATGAGCTTGTTTCCAAGTGGACTACATTAAGCAGTGCTGTAGTACACAGCCAACTCGTTTAATCATTTTCCAAATAAAAGACGGCTTGTTTGAAATGGTATTTTCATTTGTGTGTTCTGTAAGTATTCTGTTCTGTAAGTATTCTGTTCTGTAAGTATTCCGTCTTCCGTTTCAGTTACTGTTTACAATTGCGATGATTATTGACACTGAAGTATTTGTCGGTTGTAATTTGTAAAATGTCCGTAATTGCCTGTTTATACCCGTCTGATTTAATAACCCCATCTAATTAGTACGGCTAGATAGTATAACTTACTGTCCGTTTATTTTTCCCACTCACGGTTGCAAAAATTTAACCAGCGCGGAAACAAAAGGATTAAGTGACAGTGCCTTTGACCATATCTATGGATGCTATAGTTCGTGCTGTTGTTGATCCTGACTGCAGTTGAAGAGGTAACAGATCAATAAGTGAGTACAGATTTGTTAAGAAGAAAAATATACAGACGTAATAGAAATTCAACAAGGAGAATCAAATAATTTACGCATACTCTCTCGGCGTTGATTGTGATACACTCGTATATCTGAAAAAGTTTAAAGTTGGCAATGCGAGTGACCGCGCAGTCTTCAACCTGATAAACGACAACGTCCAACTTTGCTGGGCGAGGATGTCAGAGTTTTGAGCCCTTGTCTCCGAAATCTCTTGGTAACCGTCAGCAGCCGCCGCGGCAAACCGCTACATGGTCGAACCGTTTTCATCGTCGGTGTCAGTCTCAAACTGAAAGATTTCTTTCATACGTGCTGGCGGGTTGTTGCGTGCATATATGCACCTTCCACACGAATTGACCAAGTGGCTAATATGTCAAGCAACGATGAATGCACATATACGTTGTTAGCCCCTGTTGCTTCCTTCCTTGATGTGCACGAGAGATTAATTAGCTTGCCTTCCAACAGTTCAGAAACCTGATATCTTACGAGATTTTTGTCTTGGGTCGGGTCGAAATCTGCGTTGGCCGATGCACCTTTGCAACCCTTAGTGATGTTCCCAACTACGCGTTTGGTCAATTGATTGTTTCCTCACAAAGCGTTTTTCCCAGTATTCCATCTAGTTAACCGTTTGCTTCACAGAGCTTTTACCTGCTCGTAGCTGGAATGAATTCGAACGGCTTCGGAAAACCTCTAGTTGTGGTTAGTGTTTTCATCTTGGTTGTGCTTTGCAGTTAAGTAGCATCTTGGTCATTTCAGGTTTACATTGTCATTGTAGGTGACATTAGTTTACAGTTGGAATTCGCAGAAGTACCGCTTTGGACGGGTTTTAAAAGCGTTGAACCTCTGTTCCAGTAAAGCGCTTGCCGTGTGACATTTAAGCCACGTGTTTGATGAATACTGTCAGGTTGTCCATATCCGGACAAGGACAAACGGAGTTGGTGAGATTTGAACTTTTAAACATCGTTGCCACTGGCTGGTAGGACACGAACGATGACAACAAATGGTATGGTGCATATCCTGCTCATTCCATCGTAGATGCACATCCGTAGAGTTTCTACGCCCCAGTCAGGAAATGTGAAAGTCTTGACGACAGCAGTGTTCAATATTTTTGAACACCTGTAGTTCATTTAGGTCTTATTTTTGGATTTCACCAGTAGCTGGTGCATATTCGACACTGCTTATTTCTATCCATACCAGTGACCGGAAATGGTTCGAAGTCATCCACACCATTTACTCTTCAGCAGTTCGTAGCGACTTGGTTGTTGCCCAAAGAAATTGTCTCCCATTTCTATGAGATGCATACCCATTGTCCATTTTGTTTGGGACTCTTTCAAAGATGTCACTTATCTTTATCGATATTTCAGAACGGTACATGGAAACCGTCGAGTGGAGCCCTGCTCGATTTCGCGACAGGTACAGTAGGGGGTCCGTACCGTTCTCGGCCGCCTTCCTTAAGCTTATGGTACTATCAAAATCACTTTCCGAGGTGATGGACTGTCTGTATCAAAACATGTTTATCGTTATGATAGCCTATATTACGGGGAAACCGCTGTTTCCTATAGCTGAATCTTGTTTCATTTTTTTATCGCAGATAATGCATGTGACATCGCTGTAGCTCATTCGGATCGTGTTGTGAGGCTTTATACATGGTGTCCTGCTGAAAACCGAACTGTCACTGCCAAAGATAATGTAAACCGTCATGGTGCATTCGTCATACTCATCAAGTGGGAACTGGCTGGGCAAGTAAGTGGGTCCTGATGGTTGCGTCGTAAGATGTTTATTTTCTCGAGTAGAACATTATATATATATATATATATACATATATATATATTACACTCCGGGGAATCACCCAATATGTGAGCGATCCAGGTGGAAAACATTCTAGTGAATACTGTTAAAAATAGATAAATATGTATCACCAATCAGACTACTAAAAATGACTAACACTGTGGTGTTGGAAAAGTAACATTTCGCTTCCGACGTTAAGGTTAACACGGACAGCCCTTCACAAGACGAACTTGCAAGCAAGTGATTACATAAATAAGACACGCTAGATTATAATGCAGATCTGACCATGTTGTTCCGTTCACTCATGTCTAGTTGTTTATCAAGTGATCATCAGCTTCCGGCAGTCATTTATGTATGCGTTCGTTTGTGAAGTCACTCGTAGCATAAATTAGGACAGCTTATCCTCTCAACTGACCCGTGCCGCTTTCGTCGATTCATCTTATACCACGCTAATGTTTATTATAGTGTGTCTAAGCTTGTCCAAATGGTCGAGAGATTGGCATCTTCACTGCGGTCGACTAAGTCATCTGTTCGGTGCAAAACTTGGGACCCGGTTTGAAGAATTCTAGCTAATTCGTGCAACGCGATAGTTGAATGGCGTTCTAGTCTTCTCAGGTGTAATGTATCTTCAGTTGGCCATTGCATACGTTTTATATTATTATCACAGTTGATACGATCATACTGTTGAATTGAGTCTTTCATTTTCATCAGATAGTGTTGTAATATGTTATCGAGGCAAAAGAATGCGCCGATTTAGTTATCTTTTACGATTTTCTTGATTCCCTGTTTGATAGTGCATTCCTTTCGAACTGGTTCATTCCATTCTTTCAGTTGTTTTGTCGTGCTACGGATGTGGTGATTCGTTTATTAGGGAATGGTTTTGGAAACCTGTCATCTTGTAGTGCTACGACCAAATGGCTACGTTCTTGTTTATAGCTGGCATTGTTGGTACAAACGTTCCTGGCTCTGTTGGCCAGTGATGGGACGACTCAACATTTGACACTGCGGATCTGTTTCGCTAACAGTTGGATATCGGTCGAGGTTTGTTGCTTTACTGTGGATACTGATATCAAGCATTTTGAGTTCTTCTAAGGTCTGCTAAAAAATCTGGAAAGTTCGCGGTTCTGTGTTCGTTCCTTGATTCCGTTTTGAACTCGATGTTGCTGCATTGCTAGTTCAAGAACCAAACAAAAGCTTCTTCGTGGTCACACTTAGTTACTACTAATATGCCTACGTAACTTGACGATATCCGTGAAAGGCTGGCAAAGTTGGATGATATTTGCATTTCGATGTGACGCAGGAAAGGATTAGCAATTATCATTTAGGTAGATTAACCGGTTGTCACCTCTTTTGTTTCGCGATACGAGACATCCCTGAACGTGAAGTATTTTGCAGTTAGACATAACTAAACGCCGGTGATAGCATCAGAAAAAGTTGAAGTTATTTTACTACTTAGACTGTCGTTATTGTTTAGGAGATCGAAGAGTGAGACCAGGCTTTTACCTTTTCATGCAATCGTACAGAATGCGAACTTCATGAAAATTCAAGGGACCAGTTAATATAACTTCAGAGTTGGACTTCAAAATGAGACGGAGATAACTGGCAAGTTTGTAGGTTCCACAGACCATGTAATCTACAACAGTAATAATGGTCTAGTAGTTTTGTGCACTTGTGATAATCCGTAAAACTACCCAAGACTTTCTGGCTTTAGAGCTGATGTAAACCAAAAAGAGTGGCCAAGTTTTGGTTTTAGCTCTTGCATGTACCTGTTCGCTCTTAAGTTGATTCTGTTTAAAGCCGGACTCTGTTTCTCCTCACTCTTTTTACATGCGGTTCATAACAACTTTGAAGCAATCTGTCGACTTTTATATTGTAGGTGAAACGGCCCTGTTTCAGCGTACTTTAACTCCAAAGCTTCATACTTTGGTAACTTTGGTTGTGCGAGCTTCTGGGGTTTGTTGGTGTTACTTTTTATTAATCAGGCTTCATCATTTTTTTTCCGCGTCGACTATGAAACTAGTTTGCATATATATTGGATTTGGGCTTTATGAAGAGGTTGAGAAGAGGAAATAGAGTCCGGTTTTAAACTGATTCAACTTAGGGACGAACAGATGCATGCAAGAGCTGAAACCACAACTTGGCCACTCTTTCTGGTTTACATCAGCTCTAAAACCAGGAAGTCCTGGATAGCTTTACGGATTATCAAAAGTGCATAAAACTACTATAGCATTATTATTGTTGTAGACTACACGACCTGTGCAAATTTCAAACTTTCCAGTTATCTCCGTCTCATTTTGAAGTGCAATTCTGAGGTTATATTAATGATTCCTTTGAATTTTTAAGAATTTTGCCTCCTCTACCATCTTCGTATTATGCTTTGTTTGTAGGAACTGTTATGTCATTAAATTCGAGGCTGAGCCAACGAGTCTTCATTCTGAATTTAGTTAAGGAGAAACCGAACTGAAAACCGCGTGTATTGTTGAACTTATGATAGTGGGAATGGTTAAAAATCCCCAGGGTAGTCATCAGAAAACAACAGTGTAGCGAACAA
>JTDE01000977.1:84887-127220 GCA_014338405.1 Paragonimus skrjabini miyazakii | reverse complement strand
AACGAGCTTGTTCGCTACACTGTTGTTTTCTGATAGTGGGAATATTACAAGCACAATGATGGTAAGGTCATGGATGCTGACAGTAACATCAACCGTGTCTCACGTGTAGGTAATTGATGTGATGCTCAATTAGGCAACTTTCCATTTGGTTTTCACCAAGTTGATGTCAGTGACATCATTCTATTCTCCTGATCACATCAGAGATACATAGGGAAACGTCTCAGCAGCAACCGTTTAATCTAGGATGTCTACACAATTGACCTAGGTTTGTGCCATGGCTTATCGCATCGTTGCTTTCTCAGATAGACACGGATCAACAGGATATGGGGATGATTTGTGCGAGATTGTCAGTTGACTGTCATCAAATGTTGTACGCTACTTGGACATTTCCGATCATCTAGACGATACTCTCGTCAGTTTAATTGTGCTTTATTTGCACCTTTCCTGTCTTTTCATAAGGTGAACCGTATCGACACGCATTGGACCTCCAAATTTGGAATGCTGGTAGGTTACATCTTTCGTCGTATTGCTATTCCTGCATTTTGTGATATTTTTAAATGCTCCGGTTAAATGAATCATTTTTTTGCAGATCTAATTACTTATCTTATGGCTAATGTTTGCTGTTACTCACTGTTGACATTTTGAATTAGAATTTGCGTCTTCTTGTTCGTACAAATTCCGCGACACGATGTGTTAATTCAGTGATCACTGCTGGCTTTTATACAGGCTTTATGAAAAGTTTCTTTGCATACTAAGTTTTGTGCAGCGTTTTTGTCCCAATCCATATCCAGTTGCGTAGCAGCACATTCAAGGTGCTAACCTCTCTTTGTTATAAGTGTACATCACTGTATTGTATGATTTTGGAGTGAGTCGGCTCCAACAGCTCCATTGCCGAGTGTCCATCGGACTGCTTCGCATCTCTCCCGGAAGATTCTTAGTTGTATGCTCAAAGAAGTTTTTTGGTTACTAAATTTCGCATCAGCTATCCGAGACGCTTCTCGAATTTTTCGTTTTTTTCTCATCAAAATTATCGACTCAGAAACTGTTGCAACTATTGTTGGTTTTCAAACAGAGCCATGACCAAAGTGGCTCGAAGGATCTCTCGGCAGTAATTCATTATGATTGATGCCACTTTTCTCGAGGCACCAAGGGAGTTCAATGATTTGACTGAACATACGGCAGCGCATCACACGGCGAGCTAATCTTATTACGACTGAGTCAACCCTCGCGATGTTGCGCCCACCTTCATTGATGTCTGGATGCATGCCAACTGGTCTTCAATGACGGATTAGATTTTACGCTGGCTTATGTCAACAAAATGTTCCACATTGATGGTAGCCGTCGTTCCACTGACTCCGTTTCGAAACAGTGGTGGACGACTTTTTATCATCTACTGAAGTCGTCGTGTATTTGATGCACTCTGCTACACAAGACAGGAAGACGGTTGAACTGTCACGTTTTTGGCATGAAGAAAAGGCTTGTCTCATATATTAATTGATGAAGTACGTATGCTCTTGAATCAAGACCGAAATTTTGTGGCATAGAATGATTTTGTCATGCGTTGTACAGCTTGTGATTATGGACATTCGGCTACAAAAAGCAGATTGACAAAATCAAGCTTTTATTTTGCTCTAGCAGCCATGGGGCGGGCCGGTCTGCCTATCATGTTATCCATAATAAGCCGTTCCAGTCATTCATTTTGTCTTAGAGCGTTAACGGCTTGAAATAACGCTTGTTCGATAGTGTCTACCGGGCATAATTTGTTTACTCAATTTACGAGTTACTGGATAAAGCTACTGTTTTACTTTAAAGACAAAAGGTTACTGAAATTACCATCGTTCCCATCCCAGTTGATTTTCCATAAATTAAGTCGAGAGGTGGATAACTCACTTGTTGAATATCTGGCTATGTTTCACAGCGTGGAGCCTAGTCATTCTTTCCGGATCCTCTTTAAGATACACAGACAACAGTCGACATCTGTATAACGCCCAATCGTCGTAACCGTTGAGGTGATCTCGATTGTTTTATGTCATTTTGTGTTATGTTGCAGTTAGAAGTTCACGCAATTCCTTGAACTCCCCTTGCCCCCACCATCTTAGCAACCGATACTATCGTTATTACGTTCGTTGTCACTTTCATTATCACTATTACTTATGAATAATTAGGATTTGGTTGATGTGAATTGAACGTCACTCACATTTGATCGCAGCTTCCACACTCACAACATTTTTCCGCTCGACTGCCCTTGAAAAAATGCACAGACTCTAATTCTACCCTTACTAGGGATCGTCAGTAAAGCATATCCTTGCTACTACCAGAATGTAAATTTCAACTCACGTTCTCTTGAGGCAACCGTGATGTCCAGTACGCCATTGACCGCACACTAAGTAGGACGAAATTCTCGTATTTAAATGCCTAGCCACACTCGTTTGTATATAGTGCTAGTTTCTTCCTATGATCTCAATATATATTAACCAAATCTCCTGCTGGTTATAAGTGACAAAAACATCCTCAATAAGTATGGTACTTTTCGGGTTTTCGAATTGATCGGAAGTCCATATCCAGGGGCTACCGATTGAAACGAACAGAGTAATAATTGCGTTCACATCAACGTTTTTGAGAATGCGTTCCATATACTGACGAACCCGTGTTCTGAAAACATCCCTCACACTTTCAAAAGCTTTCTATGATTTTGCATTTTGCCTTCACTTTTCATCTGTGGGTTCGCATGAGGTCGGCTTTTTCGGTTCAACGTTCAGTGCACAAAAGAAAGCGCTGTAATGCAGCTTTTTTACGGCTGTCGACTCACCATTCTAAACTTCTTATCACTATTCACACCTTGACTAAGTTATTGTCAGCTTTCCAGTGAGCATTTGGCTGCTCTGAACATGCTGCATCCTGTAGATTGGGCAGTCACTACCACTTTGCCGCTTGCGCAAACCGGTCACGGCCGAAGTAGCTTATTTGTGATATCATCGACCGTTGTGGATTCTGGATACGCCATCTCCAAAAATGTTCTTTTTATCTAGCAATCTAATTGTCTTATGACCATATTGTTATACTGCGAGTTACAGGGCAGCAATGAACTCTGTGTTGGATATGGTGAGAGCTAAAGTGCTTGTTTTACCTTATTCTTAATCCTGCACACTTGACAACTTTTCTGTTTGGTACTTATTACTTTTGTATTCTGTATCTCTCCACAGTTAATTGCATCCCAGCCTGGAGGAGGTTTTGCTGTGCTTCAGCGGAAGTTCGAAAAGTACAAAGATAACATCGTGTAAGTTGCGTGCGCGTCACAATTGTGTTTTTGTTTGCACCACTGTTGTGTCATGTAGTTATTTCTAGTGTACCCTTATATATCAGCTTTGTACCCTGTTCTGTCGGTGGTTCCTTGAAAGTTACCTTGGACTTATGAGTGATAGGATGGAATGGCAACTCTTCTTGCGCCCGGATCGATTGCAATTTTGGCATATGTGGTGCTTGATTGGACAGAGCTGCACATGATGCTTATCACCGCATTGCCAGTTTGCAGTTAAGGACTTTGATAAGGGCTTTGCAACATACTTTTCAATTCCTCGATTGGGTGACCGCTACCAAATGGCGTGGACTGTAGGTAACACCGACTGTTCAGTCATGTTTGTGTAATGTTTCAGAATGACCAAGAGTTGGCACACGGCTGTCACAGATGGCGACGTCATCACAGGAACCTGTTCAATCATTCTCCGAATTCAGGTGCGAATGTCGATATCTCGGGTTGATTGTTGACCGCAGACCAATATTAGGGATTTAACAAACCAATTGTGAGGAGGTTTCTTTTCGATAATTCGTCCCTCGCGTTTGAATGTTTAGGACGTTACGGATAATTACAGTTGGCCGATTGGGCCTCGATGGGGAGTGAACGCAACAGGAACAATAATCTATAAACCACTGAATAGCGATAACGTAGTACATAGATCAAACAATCAATCAAACAGGTAGGCTAGCAAACAGTTGTTTAACAAAACAGAGTTGTCATGGCTTAAATCAATTGGCAAGTTGGTCGGTATTACATTTCGCAAAGAGACTGGCAGAGTGAAGTGTGTTTAAAATATTGATTAGGGATTATGTATACATCGGGTCCATGGTCGTAGTTATGGACACTGCAACCGTAGGGGTTTTAAATGTTTTCTTTGTTTACATAAATCTGGTCTTAGAGAGCGAATGCTGATCGCTTCTGCTCTATATAAGAGCGTTTTTCTGAGACTGCTGCTAAGCATCGGTGATATTTCAAGGATAACTGAAAATGCATGTTTAACGCGGACTATGTGTCCACTCTCTATTGCGTTCGCCATACACACTTGAGGGGCACTCGCGTAAATAACAAAATCATCATGTTCATTTTTCACCAATTTAAGGCACTAGTACCGAGTATTAAACAAGGATGACTGCTTCTCGAAAATATTCGTCAGCGCCTTTAGCCTTTCTTCAAACGTGAGATCACGAGGTTTCCTTAGTAGAATTGAATCATTGTACCTCGAATGTTCTGTCGTACTGAGTTTCCGCAAAAGTAATAATACCTTTCCCGCATCATCCATGTCAGCCAACTCCACATCTTGGTATCGGCTGAACCAAGATTCAAAATTCACTCCGGCATCAGCACCATAAACAAATTGTTTGATGCTGTTCATGATGGCGTCCACCGTGGAACTCGGTTTGACGTTTGAATTTGCTGATGTCATGGATAAATTGCTTGTCAAAGTTTCGCTTGACTACTGTTGAGTCGTATCGAATTGTGCTTGTTGCTGCTGTTGGATCAACTTCGTTTCTTCAACTGGAATTGTTGTTCGTATAGGTTACGTACCTAACACAGCATGTCGTCTGTTATTAGATCGCCCCTTTTGTTACGCGCTCAATCGCTTGTCCGAAAACCTAAAACGAGAAGAAACGCGACAACACCGTTTACTGGAAGAACTAGTCCGAATTAGGCCACAGGTCTCTAAATTTATAGGGAAAAACGATTATCACGTTTGGCCGATAAGACGTAAAGTAAATCAAGCGGAAAGATCATACATGACAGTCAGACACAGAGCGAATCTAATGGAACTGTCATGTGTAGGCGTTGGAACAAATCATCTGACAGGGGTATAAAAAAGCAAACGTAAGAAAATAGCCCAGGCAGCGCACAAGCGTTCGACCGCACGGCTGCAATCTCATTGGCTGAGTGGAACCATACCACCACCCACGACTATACCATCTGAACTGGATCGTACGATCGATATGGCGTGATGTGTCCTGACTGCTTCGTCAGGCAATGCTCATCCTAACACCTTTCAACCTATTTTTACTTTACTGTGGAACGGTTGACTGAATCTGCTTTTTAGACCGGCAGCTAAGTCTCTGGACGTGTTATGTATGCTAGCACCGATAGGCTGTTCATGGCAAATCATGGCCTTATAGGTCACGAATGAATTCGGTAAATGGCGATCTACGTTAAATACGGTTGATTGGGTTGCCCTGTGTTAAACACTGTTGATGGGGTCGACACCGAGAAAGTATGTGTTCCTTCTTGTTCTGAGAAGTTGTTGATTGTCAGACATCACTTGCAAAGTATGTGAAAAAACGCTGCAACAACCGTGCGCGTGATTTTCCACTCCTGGCATGCTTGAGTTGTACAGATCCACTTTTTTGTTTTATCCAAAACTGCCTTCACGTTTGTGGTCTTCCGGACGCTGAGGGTTGCCATTACTTACAACCAATCTCCCTTAACGTTGACAGACCTTGAACTCATCAGTAAGACATGACGTAAAGAATATCCTTGGATCACAAACTTGGTGAATGCACGTGGTTTTTTAGACTGAGGCTTTTGACAAAGATCGGTTCGTTGATGTCTTCCATTTAAGCTTTTCCGATGTGTCTAATATAACTGATCCCTCCACCCTACTAAGCAAAACTCACATCTACGTTCTTAGGTGCTTAAGTGGTCAGCTCGTATGCAGCATCAAAGTCAATGGACAGTTGCCAGGTTGATTCCTTCTCAACAACAGCGTTCCGTTATCGTCCATCATGAGTTCCTTGTTGATACTGATATTTTTATTGAATCGCTAAGTACTCTACGCCGCCGAGACGGTAATTTTCACAAGCTGTACAGAGTGCCTGGGAGATTTGGAGATTCTGCAAGAACACATGTACTGTCTTAATCACTCGCCGTTAGATACCAGTTTGCCATCCAATGTGAACAAACGTAAAGTCGTGCACACTCATCATCGAAACTGCATTGATTCCTAAATTAGCGGCTCCAAACTGACCGCCTCCATATGCTAACGAGACCTAGAGCCTCTGGCGACAAGTCATTTTAGTTTGTCTACAGTGTTATCATAGTCATATAACATGGATGTTCCTTTATTTCTCAAGAGGAATTTGTGGAAATGTCAACCCTTAGGCCTTTTACATTATGCCAACCTTCATATTCCTGCGCACTCGTTGAAAGTATTCAACTAGTCGAACAGCCAGAAGAGCCGTGGAGCTCAGCACTGTCCTACATTCAAGCAGATTGGCGATCTTGAGTCAATGTTCAGAGCATCATATACCCCACAAAGGTGACCCGATGTTTACCGACAAAACCCTGTATCAGCCATTCGCAAACTTCACACTAAACAAGAATAAACTTTCAAAAGGTCTTTTTCTGAAACTGATGTCCGGAATAAGCAACCGTTATGCGGCCAAGATGTACTCATGTGAATGCCCTGTCCAGTTCCTGTGCTCATGGCTAAATCATTTGGGATTTATGAAGCCGTGTGCTCCAAAGAACCTGCATTACGACTTGTCTGGTCATCCTTCTCACGCATTCCGAGGGATCGTTGAATGATGCTACAGTACATTTCATTTGTTTCATGGTGACATGATTGCATATCAGGAACTTTCTTCAAACTTCTTTTTATTCTCATCCGAATACTTTTTCATCACATTTGTCAACTGTTTAATACAATTTAGATTTAGAATAATGCAGAGACAGGGATGTATAAACTAAGGTCTTTCTTCCTTCCACGCAACCCAGTACATTTCTAAATACGGAATGCAATTGTATCACCCGGAGCATTGTATGCGAGTATTCTTGTGATCGTCCACTTTCAAACTCATGTTTAAATAGTTGTGGGTTATTATTTCTGTCCGTCTGTCGCCATCTTACATTTTTCCGACAAGTTTACCGCCTGTTCAGTGCCAGCAAGCTGGATATGTGTTTACGCACTCAGTAAGGGAGAGTAACATCCACACTAATTTTGGGCATAGACCCATTTTTCGAGTACGTTTTCTTCTAACCCGAAACTTTAAAATTTATCAGGATTGCACCAACTTGTTTCTTTTCTGCTCTATCAGTCCTACTCTCGTTTATTACCCACCGGGAGTGGCTAATACTCGTAATCTGGATGCTCGATCATGGTTGGTGGGAAACGTTCGTGGACGATCGACTAAATCTACGCGCCACCCAGGGGCTGGTTCAGGTGGCGGACAATCAGCCGTGGATCCTGTTCGGCCTGTCGTAGCGGTGTGCATGGCTGATGGGACGGTTTTGTTCGTCGATCCAACCGCCGAGGATGCGGCAGAACGGGTGTTGTGGTGTGTTCAGTTGTACGTTCGCGGGGAACTGTTTGGTCTGTCCAAACTAAGTCTCACGGTTAGTTGACGTTTCGTTAGCCAAGTCTTAAAACGCTTAATGCAGCTTTCTAGTTTTTAAAGACGGTTCAAACGCTTGTTCAATCAAACGGCATTTTAACGCTGTCAGGAAATATTTGTTTAGGTTTGTTCCTGATCAAGAGTTGGTGGAGGAATATTATCTGATGGAGTTTCTACGATACATATGGATGATACTCGTTAGTATTTCATCACATTACCGAAGAGAAGAGGTAATGCTACCTATTGTATGGTTGGACTGGACTTTATCATCTCGGGCATATGAGATCTGTATCTCATGTGTTTCAGTCTTGGTGACTTTGTCAACTAGCTTAGGCGACGCGGTTGTTCGCCCTCGTGTGCCCGAACGAAATGCTACTAGATGTACAATCAATCTGTCAGATACTATAATCGTACAGTGTGTGATGGTTTGGTCACGTATTCCGTATACCGTTCCACTCATTATTACAACCAGCGGTTGTATGGAACATCAGTTTAGTATGGTAACACCGTAGGCCGGAATTGATAACTTTCTTTCTGTCCCGATAAATGGAATTATAGATCTGGCCTGTCAAGTTGAAGATGCGTGATCACCCAAGTAGCTTGTTGAAGACTTAGACCGGCGTGACAGTGTGTGTGTGTGTGTGTGTGTGTAATCAATGACGTATTTGTGTCTGAACGGTAACTAATTCTAGTGAATCGGTTCTGCAGCAATCTTTGGAATCTTCTTCAGAGTTCTTTGTGACAACTATACTACTCTAGTCACAGTATCCTCGAAGTTTATGGAGTAATACATTCTGTCCCATGGTTTTAAGGCTATTTGTTTCTTTTGACTAAATCTTCTCCTGATTCAATCCTTTTTATAATTTGGAAAGTAGAAAGTTATAAATTTTCATCACTTGCAGTTGATGTCAGATCCCGCATCCCGATTGGTTTTTCAGCGTGCTCCTTCCGGAAACAAGTGCCAGATTCGAGTTCCACTCCTGTTTGAGTGCGTCAGTGCTCAAGATATCACATAATTCTTCAGTACATCCCTGCGTTTAAGCGACTCGAAAAGTGTTGATCGATCAACTGAATTGAACGCACCCTGACAGTCAAGCACAACGGCAGTTGTTAACTGCCAACAGTACGTGTGACTTCGCTCCTGAATTTAGTGGGGATTGAAGATTTGATCTATGCATCGTGGTCCTGTCTTCCGAACTGCAGTGATTCAACAATGTACAATGGATGAAAGAACCCTAATGATGACTAGAGCCAAGCTAATCCCCCTATGGTTTTCGCAAGAGTTCTGAACACCTTTCATAAATGTAGGGACTATTATCAGCACAGAAGGATATTCTCCGTTGAAATGACTGAATCAAAACCTCTACTAATGCTTACCCACCTTATTCAAGAAGTACTGGCACGAGATAACCTGAACCAGTGAGTATACAGTAGGACTACATTTTAGTGTTTGCAGTACTGCTGTATTCCGCGTATGGATAGAAAGAGCTAGAAGAAATGTCCTGATACGAACAGTACACCTGTCACCTGTCATCAATGTATTCAGTACTGTCGGTTGCATCCGCTGCATGTAAATTTGGTATTTACCTCGCCCTCCGCGCCGAGTTAGCTATTCGTTATCAACTGAGTAAGATTTTTGGGCGGTCAACACCAGGTAGGGTCTCAATAGAAAAACCTGTAATCGGTTGCACCATAATTTAATCCTGTTGTAAACCCTAGAAAAACGCTGGTTTGTCCACAGAATAATACTGTGCTTGGTCGAGATCGACTTCTCTCCCTCGTAGTAAAGGTAACTGACAATGTTGGCACCGAAATTAACGCGTCTGTCCCCGTTAATTGATTCCAAGTCAAGCCAAAAATGGATACAAAAAGCATCTTCGTTCCACTCCAAAGACGTATGCGAAGGAGCAAATTACAGGGTATTTATATGGTGCATAGCGACCTTCAAATGTTCTCGAATCAGAAGACTGAAGGACAGTTGCCAGAAACGGTAGTTAGGGTTCCTAAGCCACCAATGAGCATAACGGAATGAACAGGCTAAAAATATAGCGAAGATAGCCGCTCGACTGTTCTGGACATTTTTGCTCGTTCTGATTGGCTAAAGTCGTTTTCTCTAGGAAGGAGTCGGTTTTTGGCGGAAAAAAAAAATATTCCTTAACAAGTCATTTAAGCTGTAGGAGGTAGTAGTTCGCCAAAAAGAACACTATATCCTGTTGCTCAATCGTTCCTGGTGATTTAAGATAGTCCACGTAATGAATGCAAACGATTGAACACCTCAAAAGAAAAGAATTTCGCAAGTGTGTTGTAACCTGGTTGTTCATGTACTACCAAATTACTCTTGGCGGGTTGGGATAATGTATTCATTAACGCATTATTGACAATTTTACTAATACTGATGCAGACTATCAAGTTAATGAGACTATCTTCCAAATCCAAAAGACGTCAGGAAAACTGGTCGAAATTATTGTAATTTATAAGGTACGTTTTGACAAAGTTACAATGAAAGTACTCTCTCACCTTCGGTATGAAGTGAGCAGTTACTGAAATTATCCACGTGAAAAAAGCGTTTGAAATGGAGCAACCTAAAACGAGTCCACGACTGGCCACCAGTTAATGGCAAATCAGTTCATTCAAACAATTCCGTATAAAAGGAGGTGTGAGTCTGTCAAGCAATGCCAAGTGAGAAATTTTCAATAGTTGAGCAGTGGTAATTATAAAAAAAAATATGACGATTTCAGAATAACAGTCAGTAATTTGATTTATTGGTGGCGAAAACTTACATTTTACACTCACAGTCATGGTACTTGATTCATCAAGATTGTTCACTGCACACAGCAAGAAGCAAAATAAAGGCAAATTTAGGATCGACTTTCTACAAACAAACCAATCATAACTCGACGAATTCAACGTTCCAAATCGTATCAAACAGAACAATAAACGTGCCAAACGAACTTCAACAAATCCAACGCGCGCGCTCGCGTTTATGAGTCAGCATTCCAGTCCACAACACCCCCGGGTTTCCGTTCACGCGTCGTGTGCACTTCTGCCCGGTTTAGGTGTGTGATCGGCGCCATCTATCAGGGGGGTTTCCGCCTACCATTCTTCGCCCATTGGTCCGATTCCGTTGAGCGATGGCTCGTCCGGTCGCTTATGTTGTTCTCCATCTATCCACAATGGGCTTTGATCGTATTCCACGGTGGTGTCGAGATATTCCCCCGAGTGTTGGAATAACCGAGCCTCCGATTTCGTCGTCCATTCTGTTTTGCTTGCCATGTCTCGCCCGTTGGTCCGATCCGGTCGGGCGATGACTCATCCGACTGCCCCCGTTGTCTGCCATCCGATCGTTGAGGGTTTGTGGACGTACCTGCCTTCCGCGTTGAGGTACTCCGCCGAGTGTTTGAATACTCGCACATCCGGCCTGGCAATCCCCCACAATATGAGTCGACTGGCTAGTTTCTCGATCACTGTCGAATCCGGAACGGGAGTTTTAATGTCTCTGAAACGGGTCTTCATAATTCTAACGATGCCGCTCACTCGAATGCACCTTTGAATAAGGGTGTAGCTTACATGTTCTTCCTCCCTATCTTTGGTTATGTTCAAACTGAATCTCGCGATCACTCTGGATTGGGGACGGCGCGGAGCTGTAAGACAGACCAAAACTTGCTCGATTGGATCTTACTGGATTACCACTTGTGTGTTGTCAGATTTTGCACTTCAATCAGTATCGATCGACACAGACCCGAGTGGTATTGTTTATTTATGGTGTCTTCGTATGCGCCAATGAATGATAGTTCATATGTTGTACACAATGTTCTACTGGGTATCCTGTTTATTTTTCAGACAAACAGAACGTCCGAACATCATTATGGTCACTAATAATATTTTGATCGTCTGAAACTGCTGGAGAAGTGGCTAGGTGGTATGCTGCTTATTTCATGCGCGACTCACCGACAATGGTGACTAGCTGTTGGAATATTGAACATCTCAGAGACCTTATCTGGCGAACTGCGCGTTTCAGCAGAAAAGGCGGTACTGCGTCACTTGGAAATCGCCCTGTTCAACTCAGCCATTAATGCAGATGAATCATATCGTTGTTGGCTATCACTCTTACCACTCTGTACAGGATTGTAGTTTATTTTGGAGCAACTACGTTGACCCAGATCACGCCGTTGTTATATGCTTCGCTCCATGATTTTCTGTGAGACAATCTGCGTGTAAGTGTGGCTTATTCGTTTAGAATCTTATCGACAGAAGTGCACAAAACGCCTGTCAAACAGCTCTGACGATTATGTTGCCTATGTCGTAACAGTGGATTGATCCGAACGAGCACTGATCATCATCATCATCGTCACAGCAACCATGAGCCTGACCAAAAGCTTCTGTGGCTTGGGCCGCCGTTCACCTCAACAATGAATGGAATGTCCTAGAACAAAAAGGCTGCTAAGTAGGTTGAAAATTAATAGAAGAAGTCTAAGCGAAAAAACTAGAAATGGTATGGATGCAGCTACGCCATTGACTACGATACACCGCCATCTCAGATAGCATCTTTAACCAGCGGTTTGAGTGATCACGAGGAACCCAGCTAGGCAGGCGATACCTACCCACTCTGCTCAGTGAAGCAGTCAGGGTCTTCATACTTCTTGTCCATGTTGTTGCTTAACCACCATGTGGTTTCATCCAGGTGTGGGTGGTGTCAGTAATATAATGCCCGGTGCGGTAAACGTTCAGCTAGCATACGAAGTACGTGACCCAATCATCGCAAGCTGTGTACCGTGATTAGTTGACCAATTGATTGCGCATCCCGAACGCTCCGGAATACTCACCGGCAAACGGTCACATTGCTCAGGCGATTAGTCCATTTAATATGGGTTAACTGGCGAGGAAAACGATGGTCAAATACAGCAGGCCCGTTGATATCATTGTGAACAGGCCATGTTTCCGAACTACAGACCAAAGCAGAACGTACACAAGCATTATACACCCTTCCTTTTAGCGACAACCGAACGTCTTCTCGACGCCGCAGATGACGTAGTTTGGCAAAGGCAACTCGTGCCTTTACTATCTTCGTTGATAACTCATCAACAGTATTACAAGCCGGCGAGATAGTGTTACCGAAGTATGTGAAACTGTTCACAGTCTTAAGTAGATCACCTGCAATGCAGAAAGTAGAATTGGAAATGCCCCACTATTTAAGCAGTACTTTGCACTTTGAAGGTGCGAAGGGGCTAAGTAGGAAAATGTCATCCGCATACGCCGGGTCGGTCAATCTATCGCTAAAAAGTAGCTTAACGCCAACCCTACTGGATTCCTTAAGTACACTTTCCAGAATGTCGTCCATGAAAAAACTGCACAGGAAGCGGAAGATCGGACATCCCCGGAGACCACCACTAGGAGTGTTGAACGCTCGAAACGATTGTCCATAATCTCTCACTCTGCTTGCAGAGTGAGCATCCAGTGATCTCAACAGATTCACGTATTTCCCTGTTACTACCCTGCAAAGAAGACAGTTCCAGAGAACTTTACGAGCAACTGAATCGAAAGCAGCTTTTAGGCCCATAAAGGCCACCATCGTCGGCTGCCGCTAAGAATGGCGATGTTGCAAGATCCGTCGTAAGATGAAAATATAGTAATCGCATCCTTGGCCGGATCGGAATCCTGCCTGTTCTTCGTGTGTCTAACTTTCTCCGGGCTTAATGAGCCGACGTAAAATGGGGCCAGTGAGTAACTAGGACTCAACAGACACAAAAGTAATATATCTGTCATTGTCGAATAGGCCTTTTGACCCCCTTTTTGAAAACGGGAATTACTGTTGATAGGCATCAATCAAGAGCTGTCTCTTCAGTTTCCCAAATCGCCTGGAGGAGTTTTGTCAGCTCTGATATCAACCTCTCCCCGCTATCTTTGAAAAGCGAAGGAGAGAGGAGATCTTGTCTTTGAGCCTTATTACGCTTCAGTTATTTGAGCCTCGGGACCACTTCTACTTCCGACGGGGGGCCGTCTGGAAAGCAATAACTGACCATACGGGTCCCGTCGTCCACATGGTCTGGATGAGGCCATTTGAATTGTTCTTCATGATGTTTAGCCTGCCTGTCAAGTCGGCGCGATTGGTAGGTTATAAATGAACCATCATTTTCGCATGTGGTCTCACTTACATCGAGTCGACAACCAGTACAACCACGGACCAGGGAGAAAAGTTTTCTGCTGTTCCGACATATAAAGGCTTGTTCAATCTCTTTCTACTGTTCTACCAACGGGTGCTCGCTGTTTACGCGCAAGCTTTTAGTCACCTTGCGTTCAGTGTCATATCACATTTGGAACCAGGTAGGATCGAGCGACGCTTGTTAATGTGGTTTATCGACGTGATGGAAATCCAGCCTTGTTGTGACTGAACGGCTCTTTCGAAACATACCTGTTCACAGCATGCTTTCATAGTTGCAGCGATTTGTTCCCAGGGTTCGTTAGGATCCTTCATCTGACTCGAACTGGGTAACCGGTTCACGAACGCCTCCTAGTAAACGTTCTTCACACTCTACTCGCTCGAATGCCAGTCAAATAGCTCGCAAATAACAAAACGAAATGGGCACACACGACAGCATGGCCCGAGTCCAGGTGGTTCCTCCAAAAGGCACGACAGTCCTTAACAGAGTGATGCCACCAGTAACTGACTACGACATGATCCAACTGTGTTCACAGTTGAGAAAAATGTTAGCAGCACATACTTGTTGTGAAGTGACATACCCCACAGGAGCACCGCAGATAATGCGGAATTAGGTTTCTGCTGATCCATTCTCCATCTCTTTTGAAAGATAGTCAGTTTACATCTTCGCGATATGTTATGGGCAGCTAAGATGCAGCATGAATTCATATTGGGTTTAGTAACATGACGGTTTATTTGAACTCACACTATATACATTGCCATTCGGCAACTGTATGGCCACGTGATGACACATCCGGTTCTCAAAGCTTCTGATGTCTAGATTACTAATTGACGTTGGGCTAGTATATCAGCCTGGGAACAACACAGCAACCTGACGTGGTCATGTGTTTTTGTTGTGACTATTTTTCTTACATTTTATACTTAATTCGTTTTATGTAAATGTTATTAAAACGAATTTCATCTCCACTTTGTTGTGAAAAGTAGTTGTAGATGTGTCTTTAAGGAGGGTATTTCTAAAAATTGACGTGGCCTTGTTATTTTCTCATTGGGTATGTTTGTCAGTTAATGTTATAAACATCGTCCTAAAGCGACAAACTTTAATTGAAAAGGCTTGCCTTCATTCAAACTCATTCATTGGAGCGAACGTGTTTTTTTGTGTAGTATCGTGCATGCGTTGTACCATCCGATAGAAAATACTTAAGCATTCTAATGGTGTTCTCTACACTTCCTAGTGCTCTATTTCGGCTGTCGTTGTTTTATAGGGTAGTTTTGTCCTGCAGTGTACACCAGCTTGAGCAACTGTTAATCCGAATCTTAACCTAATTGCGAATCCACGAGAACCATTATCCAAAGATGTACATATTACGACAAACGAACTTGCCAGTGGATACGTCAACTGAATAAGGCCGTGTAACAAATCAATGCTTTGAGAGAACCGGAACTTAAAGCTTTGACTAATAGTATGATTAAATGTTTGGTAGAAATCCTGCTTCGAGATAGACGTTTGATCAGTGACACCAAACCATAGGAGGGATTCTGCAGATATTGGCCATCTGCTTCTGGTCGTCCCTCTTGTTTGATATCATGTCTAACCATTTTGTGAAGTAACCTTTTCACACCAAAGTCTGTCACTTTTTTGCTCTCTCTCAGTCAAAAAACTGATCGATTTATTCCAAATCGACAATTTTTTGTCGAAAGGCAAATTACTTGATAGTGGTGGAACCAGCTGAACATCTGTTTGGGCGTTTGTGTGTGTGGGCCGTTTCCCATATGTCAGCTGCTTCTACCGAGCTGTTCCTGGCGTGCAATGAGCGCAGTACTATTTGCAAAAATCCCAGCTAACACTGCACTGATCGTACTTGCATCAATCAGGCGAAGACTTCTGAAGGCTGTTTATATCGCTTAACTGCATAAATGAACTCCTGGTTCAACAGAGGACTCGAATGAGTGTGTTTCTTTGACTTAAGCAATACTTTGCTGCAGCCAGTTGTCACAGAGAGTTGGGTGCTGACTATAGTCTGTATTTTTGTGCTCCCTACATATACCGTGTGTTAAGTGTCAACAGACGCTCATCTAATCATTTCATGAGTGTGGTTGTGTCTTGTAGAGTTCCCACTCTATTGAACCCATGTTATGCTATACGACTGATTCTACATTCACATGTGTGGTCAATTGCTGTATCAGTTCTGAGGCGGTGAAAAGTTTGTCGACTTCCAAAATGAGTTTGTTGCTAAGTGAATGTGGACATGGCGAGGTGGTTTCGTCTGACATTCTGAGAACTTCTTACGGTTAACGATCTGTTTCACGTCTCACATGCCTGTGCAGTCTGCTGCTGTTAACTGTGATTTGACAGAACAGCCTAGGGCCTTCTTTGTTCGGGTTGACTCTTTGGATCAGAGTCATTGTGTGATGGCTGAGTGGTTTCCCAGGTCCCCAGCTTCGCCAGCATTTCACTTAAGAGTGTCGAATTCACCTTGAAAATGGAAAGGCTGAGTGAGCCAAGATGGTCAAGGTCGAACGGACGGCTCACATGCTCACGGACTATTGGCTTTGAGTTGCGTAATAAGTGATGATGTTCTGTACCGCCTTTAAGTTGATATCAGATGAGTTCCAACCACTCGTTTTTCACTACAACAATTTCCCATTGACATATGGGCCCGGTGCACATCAACTTGATCTGCTAGTGCATAAGGTGTAACTTCGTGGGAGACATTATCTTGTTCCTGACGTAAACACTGATTAGCAAAGTGTAATACTCGAAATTATGGACTTTGAATAGCCCTAGAAATCGTACTCGAATTGAAATCTTCCACGCAAGTAATATAAGAAGAAAACCTCATACTGCTTGCATTAAGCAGTTGTTATTCATGAGACTAGAACTCGCATTTATAGATGTATAATAGTATTAAGGAAATTTCATTCTGTTATTGGTTGTACGTATTGGCATATACAAAGTGACAATGTGTAAGCTAATTGGTGTTTTACCTTCTGGACATGACCACAATCCTAGAGTTTATTTACATCGTTCTATAAATGTTTCGTGATACCGTTCTCGAAACTGCGCACTCCGACTGGTTCATTCCTCACTGTTTGAACCGATTGGGTGGAATTAACCTTACTCAGATTCTTACTGGCAACTTTCGTGCAAGGAAGTGCAGTTGTTGTCCACAGACTGTCGTGTATCAAAACGCCACTTACTATGTGGTGACTTTGGTCGTATGGCTTGCTGGTACTTCGTTGGTCCGGTTGGAAACCTCTCAATTCGAGTGGTCAATTTGGACTGCCTCAAAACAGCCTTGATGAAGTACTTATCGATAAGAACTTAACTCAGGATATAATGGTTGCCCTATCAAATTTCGTCCGGGCGTGTGGTCATGCCCGATGCAACTCCACAACTTGAGCTGAACTGTGCTCATTTAAATCAAAGGGGTTTAGTTGATCTCACTCCAAGGTTTTTATCATATATCTTTCTACGTTTTTTCTGAGGAGCAGTTGTCAATCGCTACATGCATCGTTCGTCATTCGTCTGCTTGTAGTATCTTCACTAAAGTTTGACATGCTGGCGATAGCTTCGACTTCATTCACGTAAGCTCTCTGATTATTAGCAGTTGAAGCCTTTTACGACTCTTATCGTTCTCAGCTGTGTTACTTTTAGCGGAGCGAGTCTCCCACTATGTTTCTCATAGTTCTGTCACCGATTGTTATCTTGTTTTGATCTATTTATCCATTTGAACCAGTACGCTTGTTTACTGAATGAAGAATAACGATTGACTGACCGTACTTGAGTGCTTCTAATTTATTTGTTTCTGTTTTCTTCATCAACATGGTTGTCTCCCTCCCTCCCGGATTGCTACAATCGCAGAGTGAAGATACGGACGAAGTCTGTGCGTGCGCTTGGGACGGTACAACTTACGTTTTCAATGATCGTAAAGAAATATTACGGTTTCCCATGGGACAGTCTTGTCAAGCCTTCACAGCTGGTTGGTATGCCGTAGAGCCAAAACGAAATGAACCGGTTTTCGTCTACATCACCTGCGATCACAATCTCTTGATCTATTACAATCTGAATATTGAACAACTTACTGAACCCAGTCTGTTTAGTGTTCTCTCGGAAAATGAATCGCTAAAGTCCCAGTTCCGCTCAATTAATATTGATCGTATGTCAATGTTTTTGCAATCATCCCATTATGAGTTTGTGATGGTTACTGTTTAAAGATCAATTGCAGATCCAACCGTTCACTTCGCTTTGTTTACGATCATCTAAAACCTAAATATCGGTTCGTTGCTTGTTTACATACTCTGTGTTTAGCTTTCCATTAAAACGTTCGTACAAACAACTTCCAACCAACTAATCGCTTGCTTTGTATTGTAACCTACTTCACCTATCAAAAGTCACTGTGATCTTCTGAAACACAATTCCACACACCATCATTGAAGGCTGTTGCCTAGCAAATACTTGTCGGTCGTTTAAGTATGGTCTGTTACACTTTCTTACTGTATGCAGAGCGGCTGACCATTCACATCATTTCCTGTTTGCAAATTCGCTTATCTGCCTTAATAAGTCGCTGTGGTCGACATACAAACGGTACTGTTTTCTGTCCTCCTATTTTCTCATTTATGCTTGCGTGAATTCAAGTTGCATTCACATGGTTGCCACTCGCTGTGCAGAATATCGGTGACTTTTGGCGGTACATTTTGCATTCGTTCACTGATTAAAACTGATACGTAACAGTGAATTTGTTGAATTCCTTATGAGCCTGATATTTCCAGATCTACGTTTAGCTGGAAATCGCTGAGGGGAATACTCAACTGGAATCCGTAAGCTCTGACATCCTTATAATATGGCATTGTTAACTCTTAGTTAGTGTGCTCATGCGGTAGGCGTGTGTTGTGACTTTAAGAGGCGTTTGGCCTGAGAAGTTGTTTATTGCACGAAATCCATTAAATAGCATGTGAAAGCATAGAACAACGAACACGAACACTATTTTGCGTGGCTGCCCGGTATCCACATCGCTTGAGCAGTAGTGCATCGTCATTCGCCTCGGTGACACTTCCCACATAGTGCATATACGTTCCAATAGTGTTTCTAGTCTCTCGTCTTCCTGGAGCTGAGACCTGGCCTTTAGTTCTCGCGCGTACCAGTCATACTGTGTTACTCACAAACGAAGGTGCGTGTTATACAACGGATGGGCCTAGGTTATCCAGGCCTACATACATGGGAATTCGAACGTCGGTCAGCTTCTGTTCATTTTTCCATTGTGATGACATGTTATTTAAGAAATTTGAATATTCAAATTACCGGTTACGTGTAATACGTCCGCCAGGACTTTTTCATAATCTACTTTCCGCTTTCAATTAATCTCTTCTTGTAAAGATTGACGGTTAGAAAATCTGAGCTTAGACTGTGTTCAATTCAGTGACAAATTTACACATATCTTTATCTTTCAGTTATTTTGTTTATTGTGTTATTATTGTGATTTCCAATCCTGTTCGTTATCTTTTGTTTGCAGCCAATGATCGCGTTCAAGTTCAGAAAACTGTGAGGCGCCATTTATATGGAGCGAACAAATGTGACGAGTGTTCCCAGTCACATTCTTCAACGCTGCCAGCCGGTGATTCTTCGACTGATTCCTAGCACCCATGATTTTATGTTTGTATTTTTATAGTGCAATAAACTTTGCTTACTGTGTTTTTGTGTTTTGTTTTTGCTACTGCCAACCTTTATGTCCGAATCAGTATTTCGTCGTTCAACTCTTACAGCAGTCATGTCTTTTTCTCCACTGTGGACTCCGCCCACCAATTCCAATTCTTATATGAACGAGTTCATGCATTTTGTGGAACGTAAGCGTCAACTTCACTTCGACGGAGACTACCACAAGTTTTACACTTGGTCACTGACGCGGATGGATCAGTTTTGGTGCGACTTCTTCTACTACGTTCGACCGCTGCATTCTGCCCCTCCTCTAAAGGTATGAATGGTGCTCTGTTTACTTCTGTATTGTGTTCCGTTTCGTTTTACACATGTTCTCCCTTACTTCGGATTGCAAGTTATGACCGCAAAAAAGCACCTAGCCTACAAAACTGTTTATTACATTAAATCTCGTACAGATTATGTTGGAACATAGGACAGGGAACGTATACATTCGTTTGCATGGCTGATGTGTATCCACGCACATTGGGCGGCTGTACATTGTCATTCGCCTTGGTGATACCTCCCCCACAGTACATACATACTGTTCCAATAGTCTCTTCTGGTCCCTCGTTTTCCTTGTGTTGAGACCTGCCCTTTAGTTCCCGAACATATACATTTTACTACTCACAGACGTAGCTGAATGTTATACAACAAGGTGACCGACAGTAGGAGTTGCGGTGACCTGATTTGCAGCCCGAAAGTTTGCGAGTGATACACTAACATCTTTATCAGGAACCATCGGTAGACTATCACATAACGTCCCCTGATGCTAAGTGTGTGTAACTCTTGGACACCCCATTGATCTAGACGGATAACGTACACCTCAGGTCACAGTGTTTACTGTCAGAAGGACCCAGAAGACGGTACGTTAATGATCCTGGTTGTCCATTCTGAAACTAGCTGTCTAACAGATAAGAGCCTCAGTTGCCGCTTGAAGTCTGATTCAGACTATGCCATTCTGACGAATTCGAAGCAAGAGCGAAACCCGTTATGAACGTGACACGATTGTTTGATGCGGTTCGCATTGCTGACTTTATGAATATGCCACTTCGAAATGTAACTGCTATCATTACGTTCCCACACATTCATTTTGTACCAATCGCTTCGATTCATTAGGTCAAACATGACATTTTGAAACTTCGAGTCGGTGTTCTTTCCATTACATACAGCAAGAGTTGTTATTCTTTCTAGGACACTGTTGTGAATTGATTGAATCTTTTTAAGTTCACAAATGATCACATCACTGTTTTTACAATTTAACTGTCACTTCATCACTGTTCACGCTGGCAGTTTCAGTGATAAGGTTCACCTATTGCTTCATCACCCTCAAGATCCCGCACAGACTAAACATCTATCAGGCTGCCTAATTTTATACAGGGTGCTACAAATCTTCCGGGCTTGAACTGTTGACCTAATTATTACTAGTGTATCCTTATTTCTGATGTGTTTGGTGTCTACTGATAGTTGACGCTTTAGTTCAGTAGTATCTTCTTAACTGATAATTTATGCGCGCGAACTGACGATCGCTTATCAATTGTTGTGGTCGCAGACGAGACGATCTCGACGGTTTGTTGGCTCGTAATCCGTTGTGTTGTTTAATACCTTTGCCTTTATGATCATAGGTTAACAGGTGCCAGGGTTTGTACGGGCTAGAGAACCTAGGGAACTGAGGTATAATTTGCAAGGTTCTAGCCATTCTACGAGAGCCTATGAATTGTGAAAAACCGTGACGTAAGTCGATTTTGATCGATTGCCACCGTTTATGTTTGAAGACTGCTAGTCTGGTGAGAGGTTTGATGAAGAGAATTCAGAAAATTGTCAGATATGCTTTCAGTGCCACAACCTTCTGTGTTATTAATTTTGATAATGAAAATACCTTAGTAGACTCAAGCAATGTTGATATTGACTTTTACGTAAAAAGAGCAGCTTCCCAACTGAAGTTTCCGACAGTGGTAGGTACACCATCTAGAAATCCTTGCGAAGACCTGTCAAGTTGTCCTGATTCAGAGCTAATCGTCTTCGCAGACAAACAGCATGGTATCAACTGTTCAGAAAATCGGAAACGGAATTTATAGTGATCTGGCTAACTCATTGCTCATCTGTTGTGAAACACGTACTGTTGAAGAAAACTGTGATATTCCGGGTTGTGTGACATTCTTTTCCCACTTGACAATACTAAATTCGAAAACTCCGACCATAGCAGTAAAACACATGGAAATGTTTACCTACTATGTTGACCCGTAGCTCGGGAAAATCCATATGGAAATCAATTCCCCAAATTGCTCTTCTCTGTTATAGGCACGGTTTCAGCGGTAATAAGGCAACTAAAACGGAAAACAGGAAGAAAGAGCGTTTGATCGCAAGATGGATTATCTACTATCCTCCTTCTCTCCGTCATCATTATCATCATTTACAGCTTCGAGCCGTACCCGTGGCCCGGCATACCGTTAGGCCTGATAGTGATTCACGAACCAGCAGAGTAGTGAGTAAGTAGGAAAAAAGAGGATTCTTGTGAAAAATGAGTCAGCAACCAGGGGGCTACAGGCTGTTCATTGACTGTGACACGGCTATGCCCGAGAGCGTTTTCAATCAGCGATGTAAATGGTCGCGAACTCTCTAACCTACTAGGTGGCGCCTACCAACCATTCTCAGTATGACAGTCAAGATTTCCGCAGTCCCTTGAACATATCACCGCCTGACAACCTTGCTGTTTTCTCCGATCATCAGTAGTCAAGCTGAGTAGTGTACAGTGCTGTTGACACACGGAAAACGTGACGCATCCAGTGAAGACTGTGCACTTTCATTATCTGGAACATTTCATAATGTCGCGCCCGCTGACTGTCGTGTTGCTCATACAGTCAGTTCATTTTATACAGACTATCTATCGTCGAATTCGGGGAGTCTGCGTATATTTTCCGCACACATGGACCCGGTCTCTGATCCGTGGAGTTCACACACGATTTATAATCCTTCTCCTTGGTTGGCAATTGAACGTGTTTTCGACGCCACAAACGATGAAGATTATCGAATTTCCGTCGTGTTTTCGCTATCCTCATGAGTCCCTCGTCAACATTATTAATAGTTGATAAGGTGCCACCACTCCGGTGGTTGATGCGCTTGACAGTCCTCAGCGACCTGTTTACAGTGACAAAAATTGTACCAGATTCACCCCATTGATTCATCCATTCACAATGACCATGAGCTTGCCCAGGAGGTATTTGGGCCCAGACTACCGCTCATCGCAACAGTGAAGTGGAATAGTTGAAAAAATAGTTATAAAAAATGGTTGAAAATTGATAACAAGTGAGGCTATTTGGAAAAACTAGAAATAATGTAAATGTAGACAGGCCGTTAACTGTAGTGCATTGCCATCTCTGATAGCGTTTCTAGCCAGCGGTTCGAATGATCACGAGGGCCCTAGCCGAGCAGGTGACACCTACCCAGTGTACTTAGTGGGACAGCTTAACCACCACGCGGTTTTACCTAGTTGTTATTGGCCCCACTAAATAAAGCCCAGTACGATGAGCGCTCAACCAGCATGTGGAGTATGTTAACCACCCATCACAAGCTGTGCAGCATGATTAACTAGGTGACCGCCTCTTCCGAGCGTTCCGGACTAGTTGCTGGTGAACGGCTGCACTCATCAAGCGACCATCCCACTTGATGTTAGCTAGTTGACGGAGACAACGATGGTCAAACAGAACAAGTTTGTTTATATATTCGTCGCGAACAGACCGCGTTTCCGAACCATAGAGCAAACAGAAAGCACACAACCATTATATATCCTTTCGTTCCGCGACAACCGACCGTCTTTTCGACACAGATGTCGCCGGTTGGCAAAGACAATTCTCGCCTTTGCTATCCTCACTGGCATCTCATCAGCAGTATCACGAGATGTTAAGCTAATGCTGCCCAAGTGTGTGAAAATGTTCACCGTTCCAAGTCGATTACCTGCAATAAAGGAAGTGACAGTAGAACTGTCGCAGTCCTGAAATATCACTTCGCATTCTGAAGGTAGGAAGCACATTCCATATAAATCAGCCCAGTTATTCACCGAGTTCAGCATGGTCTGCATGTCTTCGGCAAAGAGGCTAAGTAAGACCATATCATCCGCATATTCCAGGTCGGTCAACCTAGCGCCAGGAAATAGCCCAACACCAAGTTCACTGGATTCCTCAGGTACACTTTCCAGAATGTCGTCCGTGAAAAAATTAAACAGAAAGCAGAAGATCGGAAACCCATGACAAATACTATTAGAAGTAATGAATGTCCGGGACGATTGTCCCTAAACCTTTAACTTACTTGCACAGTACGCCTACAGTGATCTAACCAAATTCATATTTTCCCAAGGAAGTCTCTTGTGAAGAAGGCAGTTCCAGAGAACTTTACGAGAAACTGAATCGAAAGCAATCTTTAGGCCCAAAAAGACCACGACCATCGGTTGCCTCTAAGAGTGCCGATTTTGCAAGATCCGTCGCACGATAAAGCTGTGTTCAACGCACCCTCGACCAGATCAGAATCTTGCCTGATATTTGGGTGTCTGAATTTCTCCGGACTTACTGAACTGAAGTGAAATGAGACCAGTGAGTAACTTGGACGCCACAGACACCAGACTGATATCTCTGTCTTTGTCCAATAGGCCTTCGGGCCCCCTTTTTGAAAACGGGAATTACTGTTGATAGGCATCAATCAAGAGCTGCCTCTTCCGTTTCCTAAATCGTCTGGAGGAGTTTCGTCAGTTCTTTGGGCCTTATCACGCCTCCATAACTTAAGCTTTGGGACCACTTCTTCCAACGGAAGACCGTCTAGGATGGAATAACTGACCATACGGGTCCCGTTGTCCACATGGTATGGTTGAGGCCAGCTGAACTGTTCTTCAAAATGTTCAGCCCACCTGTCAAGTCAGCGCGATTGGTTGGTGATAATTGAACCATCTTTTTCACTCATGGTCTCACTTACACCAACTCGACGGCCGGTATGACCAAGGATCAGGGAGAAGAGCTGTTAGGAGACGATTTCATCAAAACAACCTAATCAGGTCATTGGTGACGGCTGACGAAATATTTCATCAACAAAACACTAGCTTGCAGGTTGAACCAACCAGGAGGAGGCGTGAAGGTGCAACGGCTATAGAATTGACCTTACTTGGCCATTTAATCGCAAATTGGCCTAAGCAACCGGACGTTGGTTCAACTTGTAAATGGCCATATTTGGCTACCATTTTATGCTATATATTTACAGGCGCTTCATTCATTTGTCGAACTTGAAGTAGGGATTACAGCGTGTTTCTCCGTAGTCTTGTTCTTCCTGACAACGCGCTAGTAGACTGGGGGAAGCCGCACAGCAGAGATCCGGGTATAATATTCAAGTCGGAATAGAACGTTTTGCAGAGCTAAGGCGCGTTACATCAGTGGCGACGATATCAAACCGAACCCAATCATGATCGTCTCCATGGAGCAGATGTATGCATTCCTTCAGCTGCAGCAGAACATTTTCAAGCAGTCACAGGCGAAGCTTATTGAAATGATGACGCAGTAGTTATCGGATCAATCACTGGAAGTTGTAACCCAGGACCAAGTGTATACACCTGAATCGATGATCCAACAATTCAGTGAGTTCCATTCTGATGCTATCAGTGGCGTCATGTTTGATCCTTGGTTCCATGAATATGAAGATATTTTTCGTGTGGAGATGGCACAATTTTCCGATGACAAAAAGCCAGACTATTACTGCGAAGATTCGGTACAACGGGACACGAACGATTCGTGAACCTCATCTTGCCGAAACATCTTAGAGGTTTCATCTTCGAGGTAACCACAAGGATATCATCACAAATTTTCGGCAAGTAATCATCCTTGTTTAATATTCGCTATCACTGTTTGGAATTGATGAGGAATCCTTGTGATGACTGGGTACAGTATGCAGCTAATGTCAATCGGGAATGCAAACGTTATAAACATCGTAGCATGTCGGACAATCAGTTCAAGTGCGGTTTGTATGCATCCCAAGACGCAGATATTCGGACCAGAATTTTGAACATAATCGAGCAGTGCCCAGATATCACCCTTCAGAGTGTCACAACAGAATGTCAGCGACTGATTAACCTGAAAGAGGACACAAATGATTCAGCGGGCTACTTCAACGGGTCCTCCAGAAATGATTTATGCCGTCAGCAGCAGGAACATGACTAAAGAAACAAGCCACCAGCCAGAAATAAATTCAAAACCACCATCAGCGTGCTGGTATTGCGAGGAATGGCATTTTGTTCGTCTCTGTCCGTAACAGATGTGGAAAGAGAGGTCACGAAGAAATGTACTGTCACGCACTAGTGCAACCGTCAAATAAACTTTCACAGACGCCCGAAGTTCTGCTCCAATGTGTCGACGGCGGTCACCGCAACATTTAAAATTGATGAGGAATCCAAACGTAAGTACGTTACCCTTTTCATGGTGTTCCTACTCGCTTGCAATTAGACACAGCTTCTGATATCACTAATGATTTCCGGTGATAAGTGGCGTAAGTTTGGACGGCCTCCACTGCTATCAACACATCATACGGCTGGAAACGCTTCTTGTGGAACCTTGAAGCTAGCCTGTGAAATAACGTGAGATGACGTTTGGAGACAACTGTATCAAAACCTGTTTCTTCGTCACAGATCACCCCGGTTTAGATCTATTAGGTCATGATTGGATGACTGGCTTGAAATTATTAGATCAACCGGTAAACAGCATATGTAACCAAAAGAAAATACACAGTCGGTCGGATACACTGCTTTTCGCACCCGAACTTCAACGTCAGATTGAGGAACTGAAGGTTCGGCACGCGTCTGTTTTTGAACCAAGCCTCGACCTTTGTACAAAAGCGAAGGCAACTCTAACATAACATCCAGAAGTGAAAGCAGTGTTCAGACCCAAAAGACCAGTTCCGTATGCTGCTCTGCCGATTGTGGATGGCGAACTTGATCGATTGTAAGCAGAAGGTATCATACATTCAGTGAATTATTCGAAATGGGCCGCTCCCATTATGGTTGTCAAGAAAGCTAACGGTGGAGTTCGAATATGTGCCGAATTTTCTACTCGCCTGAACGCGGCGTTAAAGAATCGCTAATATCCTGTACCAATGCCAGAAGATCTTTTTACGAAGCTCAACGGGGGATAGTGTTTTGCGAAAATCGATCTTGCTGAAGCATATCCACAAATACCAGTGGAAGAAGAGTCAAGGAAATTACTGCCAATTAATACGCACAAGGGTTTGTTCCAGTATACATGACTGCCATTGAGGATCAAAACTGCACCAGCAATCTTCCAGCAGATAATGGACACCATGCTGTCTGACCTTCCCGGTTGTGTTGCTTATTTGGACATTATAATCATGGGCTGTGATGCTGCAGACCTGGTACAAAAACTGAACCTGTTGTTGTCATGGATCAAGGAGTATGGATTGCGGCTAAGGAAAGAGAAGTACATTTTTATGTTGCATAGTCTCAAATGTCTTGGGTTCATTATTGACAAACATGGACGCCATCCAGATCCGTCCAGTGTTGAAGCAATCAAGACGATGCCTCCACTCAAAGATGTATCCGGCCTTCGTGCTTTTCTCGGACTTGTCAGCAACTATGGAGCTTTTATTCCTACACTTCACCTCAGAGGGCTGCTCAACAGACTTCTAACGAAGGATTCAACATGGAAATGGACAACAGAATGTCATCGGAGCTTTGAGAAAATTAATGCAATGATTACTTCTGATTTGCTTCTGACCCACTTCAATCCGTCTCTTCCAATAGAAGTTGCATCTGACGCGTCAAACTTTGGAATCGGTGTGGTAATTTCCAATGTCTTTCCAGATGGATCAGAATAAGCTATTGCGCATGCTGCCAGATCATTGACACCAGCCGAGAAGAACTATAGTCAAATTGAAAAGGAGGCACTTTCCATCATTTTTGCAGTCAAGATGTTTCACAAAATGCTGTATGGTAGGCAGTTCACTCTCCTCACAGATCACAAACCTCTGTTGACTATTTTTGGTTCAAAGAAAGGCATTCCGGTTTATACTGCAAACCGACTGCAACGTTGGACGACTATGTTACTCGCTTATGGCTTTAATATTCAACATTGGAAGACGCACGAAGTTGGCGAAGCCGATGCCTTGTCACGCCTAATCAACTCAAAGCAAACAGAATCTGACGACTCCATCATTGCGTCAGTTACAATTGAACCGGAGGTTCGTCAAGTCCTCTTCGATAACATAGGAGCCCTGCCTATTACTGCTATGACCATCAAGAACTCAACGAATCACGATGAAGTCTTACAGCAGGTGATGCAGTATGTGCGCATAAGGTGGAATCAACACAACCTGGACTTCAATATCCGGCGGTTTTTCATTGACGTGACTGCCTCCATTATCGACGGTTGTCTCATGTTTGGTGACAGGGTTGTCGTACCACAAGTGTAACGTAACAAAGTACTGAAACAGTTTCATACCGGCTATCCAGGTATTAGCCGAATGAAAGCTATCGCTCCCAGTTACGTATATTGGCCACAGATAGATTTGGAATTTGAGTGGCTCTGTCAAATATGCGAGGAATGTCACCTAGCAGCTAAAGCACCTCGGAAGTGTGCGTGGCAACCATGGCCAGACGCAGAAAAATCGTGATAACGTCTCCATCTGGATTTTGGTGGGCCAGTTAATCGTCAATACTGCATAATCTTGGTTGATTCATTCATAAGTGGTCGGTAGTTTTTCCAATGACAAACCCGAACTCGATATCACTAATATCAGAGCTCAACAAGTTATTCAGCTACTTTGGCAATCCAGCGACTGTTGTATCGGATAATGGATCACAATTCACATCCGCAACTTTCCGGACATTTTGCAAACATAATTGAATCCAGCAAAAATTCTTGCCTCCGTATCACCCACAATCTAATGGTCAAGTTGAAAGGTTCGTGGATACCTTCAAGTGGGCATTACTTAAAGCCGAAGGAGAGGAGACTCCAGCAAATATCATTCAGCATTTCTTGAGTGCCTATCGCAATACACCAGGAGGAATCTCGCCAGCTGAATATATGTCCGGACGGAAAATTCGCACAAGGTTCGATAATGTTAGACCTTCACCACTCACATCCGCCAACGAAGAAGTATACAGGGCAGGTTATGCACAATGCATTCGGCGTTTCAATATTGGCAACTCAGCGCTTGCGCGTGAGTTCCAAGGTTAAGATAAATGGACACCTGCCATGATTTCGAAACGTAATGGGAAGATGAGCTGCGAAGTCAGTGTTGGGGAAGATATCTGGAAATGACATATCAACCAGTTACGGCGGAACCCTTGTTTACTTCCGATCAAACCAACCCAGCTTTATTAAATTGGAACATTCTTTTAGACACCTTTAAACTGGAACAAAAGGCTGACATGCCGCTGTCAAACATCGGTGTGACAACACCAGTTTCGTTTCCTCGCAGACGGTCTAAACGAACAAGGAAACCCATTAACCTCCTGCAAGTGAATCCAAGATGCCAGCCCTATGACACATGCCGTAAAGAAGGAGGTGTTAGGAGACGATTTCATCAAAACAACTTAGTCAGGTCATCGGTGACGCCTGACGAAATATTTCTTCATAACAAATCAATCACACCATCAGTGACGGCTGACGAAATCAGTCATCAACAAAGCACTGGTGTGCACATCAGACCCACCAGGAGGGGGCGTGAAGGTACGCGTGGGTGTCGTGTTAGCCCGGTGAATCGATCAAAGTACAACAGCGATAGAATCGACTCTACTTGAACACTTAATTCTGCTTTCTGCTATTCCTCGATATAAAAGCTTTTTCTATCTCTTTCGATTGTTCGACCAAGTGGTGCTCGCGGTCCTCGCGTAAGCTGTTAGTCAGCTTGCGTTTAGGTTCTCGATGGCCATCATCATATTTAGAACCAGGTGGAGTTTGGGTGACGCTTGTTCGTAAGGTTTACGGCATAACTACTTCGAAACCTACCTCTCCATAACAAGTTTTCATAGCTGTTGCAATGTGTCGTAAGTGACAGAACAAAACGAACGCATAAAAAAACGTGATCCGAGTCCATATGGTTGTTCTAAGGTGTTCCACTGTCTTTTACAGAGTGACGCCATCTATAATTGATTACTTTAGAATCGAATTGCAGCCACAACTTGAATACACTTTACGGTCCCCCTACGACACTATACCCTTTCCTATGTTGAAATGCGGTGGTCGAAATACGGGGACCACTGGGGTAGTTTTTCACAATATTCGCTGCGTTGTGTACAAACCCCAAACACCCAGCTACTTATCATCTAGAAAAACACGGTCTTGTTAGGCATTAAAATTGTCGACTGTTATGATGATCTCAAAGTATCGATCTTGCTTTTAAGGCCACTCTTAATAATGTCTGAACAGCTGTCTGTTGAAGGTTGCGTCAATATAATCAGCACGCAACGCTTTTCTGATTTGCGTCGACAGAATTTAATCAATGTATTGAGTCTGACAGCACATAAGCAACTGTTCATTGCAATGTAATCGATCAAACAATGCTGTGCTCTGGAACCAAATGCAACTCTTACTCCAGCCTGACCACGGGGTTTAGCTCTCATCTCGTCAGAGACCCTGAGAGCTAGTTGCTTGGATCGGTAGTTCTCTAGAGCTGAGCTCAAGTGAATAAGGATGCTAGGGTCGTTGGTTCGATACAGCACACATCAAGGTCTACACTTGAAAGACTACTTTCCAGCATATCTGAAAGTGCGACCATTGAGAGCTTTAGTATTTACCATTTGTCAGGGCGGATCTAATGTCTTAACAACACTCTGAAAACGCAACGTTCATGTCATATCGACCAGCCTCCAATGGTAAAATCAACTCAACTGATTCTTTGATCAACCTAACTGGCGGACTATACCAACTTCCGTCTCGATATCCACATGTCCCCGGTCTGATGCAAATAGCAATTTGAATCTAGTATTACTGTTTGTCTTTATACGTTTTGACGCATGACCAGTCACCTTCTACATCATTTAGTTGTGTACGTCTAGCCTGCCTTAAGTACTATCAAGTTTACAAGTGGTTCATCTGGTCCGATGAAGCTTCTCTGGGAGGAATGAGACGTTACCAACAGACCAAATAACGAATTGCTCACAGGTTGTTCTAGTTTCCTAGAGACTCCGCCAACCGTAAGATTATTCTATACGGTGAATTTACGTCTTTTAGGCACTTTATCAGATACGATTTCCACCTGGGCATTTTAGTTGATGATGATTTCTGTTTAGAATTGGCGTTGTTGTTCGACCACTGTCAATAGCCTAGTTCGCCGCACTTTTGAATTGTACGTTATTCCAACTGTAATATTGATTGCGCAGATTTGCATGTTAGCCGATTTTTTTGCCCCGTCTTTAATCTCAAGATATGGCCAATTGATTTAAATTGTCAAACATGCTTTCGACTTGAGAGCTAAGCCACGTAATTCAAAGATATAAACCACTTAAAAATTTCTTTCTGGGCCATCGGTTTCATTTCATCTTAGTTTCAACGTTCCATCCCATCGTGTTTACAGGCTATCGAGTCGACGGCAAACATGTCATCTATTCCAACTTGGTTTCCTGGTTGTCGATTGAATTATGCGGAAAATTTGTTGCTCGCGGCTTTACCATCTGAAGTGGCTGTTTATTCATTCTGTAAGTTTGTTTCTGTTGACCTGAAAACGATCAGCTTTCATTTCCGTTTTTGTAACCGCACTCATCGTCATCTGCTAGCATGTCTAACTGGTGTCGTTTCATGTAACCTTCATCTGGTGCGCAGGTGAAGGTCAAAATCAGGTATTCTCACTAACTTACGGCAAACTACGGGAGCAAGTCCGTGCGGTCGCCTGGGCCTTGCGAGAATCGGGGGTTGCTGTCGGCGATCGAGTTGCTGGTACGTACTTCGTTTTGATCACTCTTCCGGAATACAGAGACCAAATTTTGGCTAGCTTTGCAATTCTATTCATCAGTGGTTTGATCTTCTTGTATGAAAAGACGGATTAGTTTTTTGTATTTTGTGTATCTACACTTTTACTTCATAAACTCCTTCTCAAGTTGCTCAGATAACGATTCCAGGTCGGTTTAGGAACTCCAAGCTGCAAAGTTTTCACATATTACATAATCAACGGTAGTAGTACAACGTTGTTTTACGTTAGTGATTGCAATAAGGTGAATTATGTGGGCACTGGCTTTCTTCTGCCTGCAGGGATATTGCCAAATGGTATCGAAGCTGTGGTATGCTATTTGGCTACAGCGTACATCGGGGCAATCTGGTCTTCAGCTTCACCAGACTTTGGTGTCAGGGTATGATTCACGCCGTTTTTTTGCACTTTTCAAAATATTTTACTTCACTCCTCGTTATCACTATGATTTTTCATAACTGTATGCTTTTTTGTGGTAATCGTATTCGAAACACTAGAAACCACATCGGTGGCATCGAGTTATCTGATAGTTGAGCACATACTAACCGACTCCAGTTAAGTTTTCGAAGACAAATTGAGTAAGTGTTGAGATCGTTACGAACCGTATGTCGAAATTAGCATTGTACAACCTACAATATCTATTCTACGATTGTATCACAGCATTGGGCGAATCCGCTTCAAGAACTGTATTCATTGGCCATTTGAATATTCAGCCATATAATCATCAATCATCATTCATCAAAACTGTCATGCAGTCTAACGTTTAAATAATGGCGTATATATTCTCAACAGTTTCTTTATACGCTGCAGCAGGAAACCACTTTTCACATTATTTTTCTGAAGTTAACCATAGTTTTCCTATAACATAATTCATTCTCGCTACTTTCAGATATAGGGACCAATCAGACGCTCTTGATAAATTCGATGTGTCAAAGTTTTCATCTACTTCAAGTTTGTTAGTAGTACGATCAGACAATAAAGTTGAAAACTTGACCAGGGTTCTTTGTGCCAACTCCCAGTTTCTCAACTTCCTTAGCATCGGGCAAATGTTGGGGCATTCAAAAAACTCGTTAACCGAGCATTTCTCAAAGTCGTTTGGATCCTGGCGTTCCAGTTGCCGTGGGCGACCTTTGCTGGGACGAATTTTCATACAGATATTCACATGAATAATGCGTGGTAGCAGGAAATTAATTCGACCCTGTGTCTGCTGTGTATTAGTGTTTGTTTATCCGTTCGACAGTCATCGACCTCTAGCTGTCTTGCTTGAGTGTACGTATTTTTTTGCGAATTTATTGGGGTAATTTATTGACATAACCCATCTGATATGACGTTTGTCGTCCCTATAATGTTCACGGCGTACTGCGTTGAGGTGTTTGTTCATGTGCGTGATCAGACTTATCCAAACTAACAACAGATCGGCATCATCACTGCGACAGTCACAGGCAGAATGTGTGTCGAACGTGAAGATTTCTGTGCTTGTTGTAGATTCTCACACTTCAGCTAATGTATGTTTAGCGATGTGACGTTCTTTTTTTCAAATTGGTCACGTCTTTTTGGATGGAAAACTTGCCCATTTTGCTCGACAACTGTTAATTTTAATACCCTCATCCTTCAGATGTTTTTCAAATACAATAGTAGGTTCATTTTTATAGTGCATTTTTATTAATACACTTGGTTTGAAAAAAATATTGACACAAAATTTCTTTCTGTCAGTTTATGTAATATGTATAATGCTTTAGAGAGTTATTTAAATGGTCTTCTTTCACGTGTTTGGCGCAGGGCATAATTCAAAGGTTTTCTATGATCCAGCCAACGGTGTTGTTCGCTGTTACATGCACGCGTTATCGGGGGAAGCTGTTTGATCAATCGGCCAAACTAACAGAAGTAGTTCAGGCGCTGGAACCGAAGCCGCATCGTGTGATTTTGGTTCCTTACTTGGGATTGTTCGATGATCCGTATGATTGTCAACCCACTAACAGAGTGTCACACTCCAGCGATGCCGTTGGAGTGCATTTCGTTGGGGAAAGTGAATATCTGAACCGAAGGACTGAAGCGTGCATGTTATTAGAACCACTGGTTCAGCAAATTTCACACAGGTGAATGTTGTCTTTTATGTTTTTGCTCTTCATTAGATTTGTCCAGCTTATTACTTCTGTAGTGGATATAATCACGGGCGTCTTGTCTTTCTTTAAGTCTCGCTAGCTCCCTTGGTTGCAAGTACTTTGTAATACAGTATTTCTGACTCTGTCGTAGTCACTTTGTATGTTCTACTCGGCGGCCCTGATCTCTGTCGTTTTCAACTTCTGGTAATGAAGCGTTCATCACTTCTTAATTCTAGGTGGTCAGCTAATACATCATTTGATCAGCTTTAACTTTCCGTGCACCTTTGACATTTCATCCATATTCACTGTTATCATCTCAGTAGTGAACGATTTTTGTTGGATGTCGTTCAGCCACTGATCCGAACAGATATATTTACTTTTTGTGAACTCTGATTCGAGCGAATTTTGATGGTCATTATCAGTTGGTAAAGCAAATTTTTGCGAATGTCGAATGAAAGATTTGCGATTTGAAAACAACATAGATTTTGAACACTGTGAATGGGGCATAAGTTCCATACACGGTAACTGCTCTCTTGATTTCGGTGTTGTGCTTTTTCTGACAGTTTTTTCAGACACAGGTGGCCATCGGTCGCTGAGTTCTATCCAGGATAGCAGTAATATTATTTTGCATCTATCTTACGCGTCGAAGCTCTGTCCTGCGATTCCGTAACTATCTAGCCTCCACTTCTAACTTCATTCTGGTTATGTGTCTACTGTGTAGCGTTTCAACACTGCAGCTGTCTCAATCTAGAGTCTCTCCGAGGTTTGTGGTAACCAACACTTGTGACATTAAATGTTATGTATGAACAATAAAATTTACAAGATTGTTTGATGTCCGTATGTCAGTTATATGACATGTCTGCAGTTGCGAATTCTGTGAATGGAGCAATACTTCATATTGTTGCTTTTCTGTTTTTGTTATGGTTGTCTCTTTTTATTGTCCTTCACGGTATAGTTGTGTAAATTTGATCCACGAATTGTGGTAACTATTTTTTTTATGGAGAGTGTGTGATTTGTTCTATAAAGACCCCGTTATCAAAGTTGTCCATTGTCGCTTACAGTCGTTGCTTCTCTAATATTTTGAGAAAACAAGAAATGTCTTAATTAACTAAACTCGGTGTCATCGATTTGTTAACTTTCCCTCGAACATCTGATGTTTTTTTCTTTCAGCTGTACACTGGCAGAGTTTCTCCGGTGCACTCCCTCTCCCTGTGATATCAAACCGTTGCAGCTGTCATTTTCACATCCTCTTGTCATCATGTTCACTTCAGGCACCACCGGGCCGCCCAAGTGTATTTTACATTCCGCCGGAGTAAGTTGACTGAATAGGCCAAGTCCCATCAATATCCAGCTGACTCAATATATTTCTTCTGCCTAATCGGTTAGTCCACACTTCGATTCAGTCAAGATTGTTTGTATGTATATTGGGGTGATTCACGTTTTGGTTTCAAACTCATCCATGGTGTCTGTTTCGTAACCGATGTATTAAAGTCAACAGCAAACAGATAAACAGGTAGATTGCTCAGTCTATGGAAACTTCACATCCGTGATTCGGGACTTTCGGTGGCTTACCGACTGCCAGTCGCACGGCGGCTGGTTGAAACCTTCCGTTTTGTGACTGCTTCAGTTTCGGTTTGAGCTGCCTGACAGTATCCAGTCCATATTTCAACTTGTGTGTTACGTGACAGTGATCATACTGGAACCCGAAACTCAACTGTAATATGAACAGGTTATTAGCCTTCGTATTAGCAGCCATGTATTATTATGTGCCATCATGGGATTGAACGCACAACCGCATGTTTGCTAGTCGGTTTTATGTCAACCAAGCTTAATCCGTGGTTTATGCTTTTACAATTGACTACCAGCATCGGGTAGTATGTAATATGTTGAGTGAAAGTTGGATTTTAACTTACCTCTCGTGTTGATAGGCTTGTAATGATTTGCGACCTATAAAAATTATCTCCTTCGCTAAGTTTCGTTTAAAACTTTTCGTCCCTAATTCTGTCCATTCCTATGGGTTTTCTCAACTGTCTTTCTAATTACAGATCAGCCCACAGTTAGTATCCTGTTTTCTACTCGAGATCGACTGCAATTTTACTTTTATTTTCTCCTTTTTTCCGTTTTTTATCTTCACAGGGTACGTTGATCAAACACCTGTGTGAACAGAAATTGCACTGCGATTTTCGGCCAAATGATCGTATCCTCTACTTGACCAATGTGAGTGGTGTTGGTCGTATGATGGCTAGACGATTGACAATGACCGTTCGTCGCATTCTACCGTCTGCTAATTTTACAATATCTATCATCCAATCTTGTGCACACTTTATTTATAAGTGTGAAACATTCCGTTTCTATGATAGCTTGTATAACTAAAGTCAATAATGTTGTGCTACATGTTTGAAGACAACAAGGCATTTGTGATAACTATTTTAGATACATACACTCACTCAATCAATTACAAAGTGCATTTCAAGTTGAACACCACCCACAATTGACCGCAGCTTTCATATTCCCATAGACTTTCCAGTCGGAGCCTTTCGCATCGTTAAACTGTAGTGAAGTATCCGCTTCTTGTTGATACTCGTATCTCTCCATTTTACTATGGCTCGGACCGTCGTTCATCTCGGTAGTAATCCATGAAAGAGCAAAGTAACAGATAGCTGGTAATCTTCGTGGATACTCATTCAATATCTCTATAGTTTTCATATGTCCTGATACCTCTTCTGAAAAAAGGTACGACTATCAGTCAGCTCTACTCATCAGTCACTTCTTCAGTTTTCTACAACAAATGGAGTAATGTGGTTTGTCCAATCAACATTTCGCCACCGCCACGTTTGAAAAGGCATGAGAAAGAAATTTCGGACCTTGTACTTTTTTTGCGCTTTAATAGTCTACAGTCTAGAGCTACTGGGTGGTTCTTGAATAGTGTTTCATGAACCCTACTCTGCAAATCCCGGGCCCGTTATGGCCACCGTTTTATCATCTTGAGCACGTTGGTTTTTGAATGTAACCTTGGTGTAACTTTGTTGATTTCATATCTGTCCTGTGTGTGTGTGCCTTATAGCGACTAACGCAGATATCGTTTAGGCCTCGGTCATGATGGCAGAGATCAGTAGTTTTGTCCGAGTTCACTTAAACTGGACAGTTCGTTATCAATAGCCGACATTCATTCCTGTCAATGTAGGTTGCTTCACGGTGACACTAATTTACGTCGTCTACGTGTAATCTACTATATTGGCTCCTTAACTAGTGGTGATTAAACTATAATGATTTTTAACAATAGTAACTTAGTGTTCAGCATTGAAACAGAGACTTACAGTTGCATGCTATTCTTTTTCTAGGATCTCTTTTCTCACGGGATCTTTCAAATTTTCCACTTCTTAAAGACCGTTTCGTTTTCTACGTTTGTGGTTGGTTAGTTACTTAACCTTGTTCACACCTGATTATTGGCTATAATGCTTTTTGAATGGAGTTGCTTGGTTTGACTCAGTATGTTTCTAGCCACCCGTTTGGTTGTTATTTGATTTGTGCTGGAACAGTTTCCATCAAGTCTGGACGTAGTTTTGCTATCATTTAGCTAATTTAATTTCCGTTGCCACAGATGACCTGGTGGAAGGTTGTTTACAACACTCCTGGAATGTCGGCGTTAATCCCTTACGTGATGAAATGAAATTCCGTTTGACAGTTTTCGAGTAATGTGTGAGCAGCTGTGTTAAGTAGTTCGGAGTGTGTTTTGTGGCCATCTGAAACTGAAGATAGATGTTGGTAGGCTAACCATTGTGGATAGTATTTGTCCACTTATTGATACCTCACATCTCACAGTTTATGGCTGGAGAAAATGTGAGAGTTACTTAGATTGAACGGGGTAATTTTCGTCGTCCGACAATGTCTTTTGTGAGATAGCACAACTGCTGATGCAGGACGATGAAAGCTGTAGGTGCCAACTTATTCTCACTTTCAACTTCGCTGTTTGTGTATAAAGTGTGGGCAACTCGGTGTAGTGCGTTTGATATAAAAGCTTTGTTATAAAGTAGGTTTCACTCTTGACCGTTTTTGCTTTTCCAAACTGAGGCTATTTATTCGTTTCTTGATGTTTAAGCTTTTCTTTCTATTTCTGATGTCTATAATATGGATGCAAAACGTGAAACCCATCATGTCTCTTTTTCCATTCAGTTTCAAGTAGAACATTGTAGATCGTATATGTAGGTTATTGACATCAGTTTCAGCGTTTTGACAAAAACACTGACAATACCTGGAGTTTCTTCGAATGATACACACTCAATTCATGTTTCGTCCACCACATTGCACCACCGTGTGTGTGTGTGTGCGTACATGTGCGTGGTATCCGAGACGCCAGATTCATTGTTCTCTTCTTTCCCATACGTTTGACAGACAGGTTGGATGATGTGGAATTGGCTAGTCTCTGCTTTAGCTCTCGGTTCCACGCTTGTGCTCTATGATGGATGTCCACTCGACGTGCAGTTGTGGAGTATAATCGATGAGCTTGGGTAAGCACCGTCAGTTTTGATAATGTGTACAGTTCTATCCACAACATACAGGTACATATGCTAATTATGATTAGTCCGTAAAAGATTATCTATTGTACAGTCTTCATGCCACATTCTTCACTCGTGTTGATTGTCGATGATTAGGTTCTCGAATGACTTCGCCGATTGGATTTGCCATTTTACTTCACGTTGCATCATTCCATTTCTACGCAGTGTCACAGCGCTGGGAACTAGCGCTAAGTGGTTGGCTGTAATTGAGGACCGGGGAATCAAACCAGGTACGGTTTCGTATCTAATTGTCAGTTGTTTGCATTTCGCGACGCATCTGTTTACCTGTAAAAAGTTAAACCATATCACCGTTTGTAAAAAGTTGTACAGAAATCAGAGGAGTATAGTTCATTCACTCCTGTCTTCACTCCTTATACTTGTAGTACAGCTTCACCCTATCTTATAGCAGCATATTCAAAAATTCAAACCCCAGATACCGACAAATGATTTCCGAACGTAACGAAAGCAGTTGTACCAAACTAGTTTCGAAAAAAGCCTTTCTACTTTCTCGCTTTAATTCAAACATTAGCTGTTTTCAATTCTTCAGGAGACACGGTGGTGAACAAGCTTACTTTCAGTGATTCATCGTCATGCTTTCCATGGCACAGTTATATTGCTCCAGATAGTCAAAGTAAAGAACAGACTTGTTGGAAGACTGCATGCATCTCACCCCTCGCTCTTCAGTCTGTTTTTTGTTGTTAAGACGCTTTTCTGTTGTGTTCTCGCCAACGAAACAATTCTTTACTGCGCGTTGCATCGAAAGATATACAGACTTGTTTGTACAACGGCATTTTCCATTCTCCTCTTGTAGGACAACATCACAAATTGAATCGTTTACGTACTATACTCTCCACGGGTTCACCACTGGCTCCACGATCCTTCGACTTTGTTTATCGGGACGTGAAATCCGATTTGATTTTAGGATCCATTTCAGGTGAGACACGTATTCATTCTTGTTCAGTGCACTTCACTTTTACTATGCTTGGCCTTACAATCAACTGTTAACATTGGTTTTTAGATTACGAACAAATATGAAAGAAAATAAGAACTACTACAGCCTTCAGCTCTTGGTAACAATCAGTCTTGTTACAGTTGCTTATTCTGACACATATTTGACTCCTATTTTATCATATAGTTTGGACATCATCCAGAATTGATCGCAACTGTCGCATTCCCATAGAATTTCCAGTCGGCCCCTTTTAAAAAAGAAGCACTAGACTTGAGTTTCGTTCTTATTAGAGCTCGTCAATACTGCATATCCTTGCCACAGTCGGGACTAGAACTCCGGCCATCCTTTTCGTGGACTCTTTTCATGAGCTCTGATGACAGCGAAATTCGAGTCTAGTGCTTCCTTTCGAAAGGGGCCGACTGGAAAGTCGATGGAAATGCGATAGATGCGATCAGTTGTGGGTAATGTTCAGTGTATATGAAAACCAAAATCCCCTACACTAACCAGTCATCCCATGTTATCGACTGATCTATTTTCAACAATGAAATCAAAAGCCTTGAGTGAGATGCATTAGTCTGCCTAATGTTTCGTACAACCCGAAATTCGAATTCAACTCAGGGTAGGAATAGCCTCCACTGGAATTCTTTAACATGGGCAAAACTTGTCTGTTGCTTCTTTTAAAAGGAACTGACTGCAGTGTCCATAAAAATGTAAAAACTGCTATCAGTTATGTTCAAATTATGTCGACAAAAGTCCTCGACTACTCTGGCTTTTGGTCATACTTCTCGTTAAGTTTTTTTATGCCTTTCACACTTACCGTTATCCTTCAGCCATTCTACACCTGTCTGCGTCCACTCTGTCCCGTTTGCGGATATGTCGCCTTATCATAATATCGGAAGGGAATTGCCAACACAAGACGGCCTGTGTCAGCTGCTTTACGTAAGAGGTTTGTTCATACTGTGCATAGTGTGCACTCCGCAGTATTCACTTGGGTGATTTTTGCAAAGGGAATTTTTTGTGACAAAGTATGGTCGACCACGTGAGTTGACGTGATCTACCTTGTCCAGTTCATCAGCACCAGCGGGAATTTGTGTCCCTCCGTGAATTGTCTATCGCCTGTGACAACTGTTCGCATGTGACCTAATTCACTACCAGGTTGAAGTCCAAGCATCAAGGTGATTATTTTGAAATCGCCATTTTGATTGTTTCTACTTCATGAAGAGGTCTACAAATTTCAGATCCGTAAGCCTGTTGTAGAGCGAAAGGAGCAGATGCATTGTATGAGTTGAATTGACACCAGGAATAGAGGGCGCTATGAGTTTAGTAGCTCAAAACAATGATGGTTTCTACTGAAACTGGCAGGGATGTAAAAGAACTTGATTCTAGCCAAATACTTATTAGGTGGGTTGTTCGTTTGTTTTTCATGCACCAATGAATTTCATTAGCTTGCAGGAAACAGCTTTTAATCAATCATAGTAGTATCACGTTACATCATGACCAGACGTCTCCGATTAGCCTACGCTAACATTATTTTGTAGTTGCCATGATTCCACATAGCTTTTTGTGATTGTTTTACCGAGTGCACATTTTGGTTCACTTGACGAGCCAATAATTGATCGGGAATCCTTAAGCGTTGACCGCCATGTACACGCGATACACTGCACGAATATGATGGTCCCGGTTGGCACCCAGTGTGCCCAGATCGGTGGACCAACAGCCCACGGACGAAATCTTAGTGTTCTTCATTTTATCTCCACTAGCCGCACTGTAATGATAATCATTTGCTACAGTGTTATGCAGACCATGCTGTTTACCTGGCGACCACTGCTAAGTGAGTCAGACTCTTGAGTCATTAGCTCCGGGTAGCTCCTCCAAGAAAACCCCGTATCCTGTTGTCTTGCTGGTCAGAATTTTGAGTCATTGGCTCCGGGTAGGGTTTCTCAAGTCAACCTCTTTCCGCGGCATAAACGATCGTGAAGTATCAGAAGTTTTCGTTTTCCGGACAGTGACATTATTCATCCAACACCTGGCGGCCACCAGCCGTCAGCATTTCAAATGTCACCTGACTATCTCTGTTAGTTACTACTGACAAGACTGCTATTCGGGACTGTGAACCAATCTGGGGAACCTGCGTTGACTGTGACAACGCTGTTGTTTGCATTGAACTTCTCTATACTTGTATGGTCTTGAGCAGCATTCTCAGCAAACCAAGCGCCAAACGTCACTGGTCTTTGTGCCTAAAAATCTGTCATCCAGAGATGCAGCAGCTTTTTGAGTGCACATTCGCAACGTTATGCCCGGAACAGGCACCACTATCAGTTCGTCCGTCAACTACTGAATTTCAGGCCGATAATTTGGTTTCTTAACTCTCACCCAAGAATTCCCGCTGTATATGCGGTTTTTGTAAAGTGCCGAGTTAATGCTTATCAATTACTAGGCTTGAGCAGAATAATCTGAGGTTAACGGCGCACTGCTCCACAACCTGCAATAGCGATTGGAAGGCTAGGTGCAACACTTCGAATGACGATTCACCTTGCCACCCTTCTCACAACTGTGCGAGTGCTTCTTGACTGGTAGACATTTTGCACTCAACCAAAGCCACAGTCTCACGAGAGGCCAGCCTTTTAAATGTCACAAGATGTCTTCGTCGGATGAGCTTCCTACAGGTAGTGGAGGCGCGCTCTAATCGAAGAGCCAACGATGTTGTTATGAAGGCTCTGGTTTAAGGAAACCATCTTGTCTAACCAAGGTTCGCTGACAGTCGTTCTCGTTTTCAATGAATGTGCTCGTATCATGCGTGACAGCTGTCAAGAGATAAGTCCGGTTCTCCTATCGCGGAAGATACTTATCGCCACGATGCTTTGAAGACTGGCTCCAACCCTTGAAGATCAAGCCGTATTCTGCCCTGGTTGCGATCGCATTGTTAGAATGTTTGCACTCGTCACTTGCTAAATCACAGCGTGCTTACAGATGACCAGTATTTGTCGTCTTTTTGAAAACCTCGGAAGCTTTTGGCTTAGTTAACAGGTTAGCTCTCTAAAATCAGCGTTCTTCCGAAGCAGGGGTTCCAGCTACAGTCATTCAAGGGGAAACAACACAAACAAGCATAAGCCAAAGACCCAGTAAGTCATGCACAAACGAAAGCTAAAACTGCGGTAACAACAGAACAGCACACATCGTTAAACAATTCAAATTCAGTCCGTGTGCGTTTGCTGGTTTCGACTGCGCGTTGCAAGATATATATATATATATATATATATATATATATATATATATATATA